>JAIUZE010073892.1:0-73582 GCA_022085475.1 Heliosperma pusillum
GCTAGATGCTAATAACTTTGTCTTTTGTTAACACTTTGAGAGACTACGTCTCTTATGGTATTTTTATTTGGTTTGTAATATTTGACACTCCTCGTATTTTCTATTGGCATGTAAAAAGTTTTAAAAACTTCATATTTCCGCTATATAATTCACATGCTTGTATGTTTTATATTTCCGCATTCGCGAGGGTTGTCACAACTAAAATGAGATTTAATATATTAATTTGAATTTTTTAAGACATGTTTAGGTGACTTTAGTGTTTTATAGTGTAACTTCAGTCTATACTAATGTAACTTTAGTTAATAATATCGTAACTTCAGCCCTTAATAGGGTAGTTTTAGTCCAAAATTGTGAAACTTTAGTCCATAATGATGCAACTTTAGTACATAATGATGCAACTTTAGTAACTTTAGTACATAATAATGCAACTTTAGTACATAATGATGTAACTTTAGTACATAATGATGTAACTTTAGTATATAATGATGTAACTTTAGTACATAATGATGTAACTTTAGTACATAATGATGTAACTTTAGATCTGGAAAAAAATATATATAAAAAAATAAGATCTTGAAATAAAACAACCATACTAATGATGTAACTTTAGTACATAATTATGTAACTTTAGTAAATAATAATGTAACTTTAGATCTGGAAAAATATATATATATAAAAATAAGATCTTGAAATAAAACAACCATACTAATGATGTAACTTTAGTAAATAATAATGTAACTTTAGTAAATAATAATGTAACTTTAGTAAATAATAATGTAACTTTAGTACATAATAATGTAACTTTAGTACATAATAATGTAACTTTAGATTTGGAAAAAAATATATATAAAAAAATAAGATCTTAAAAAACGAATCTACAAAAATATTTAAAAAAAAAATAAGATCTACAAAAATAGTGAATCTCGAAAATAAAAACAAAGTATATCTAAAAAACAAAATAAAAAATATAAAAATGAGATCTAAAATAAAAATAAAAAACATAAAAAAATCTAAAAATTTAAAAACGAGATCTGAAATGGTGGTAGATGATTCTGTTTTACCCATTTTATTCAGATCTAAAATGGTTGTGATTTTTTTGTCCTCCACCAACAACCAACAAAATTTAAGAAAAAAAAAACAAGATCTTAAAACAATAAAAACGAGATCTATAATAAAAAAAAAAGAAAATCATAAGAAATTTAAAAAATGAAAAACGAGATTAAAAAAAATAGATAATCTGAAAAATAAACAAACTAGATCTAGAAAAAAAAAATATAAAATGAAAAAATGAGACTAAAAGAAAAATATAAAAACATAACAAATCTGAAAAATAAAAAACGAGATTTGAAATAGTGGTAATTTTTTACCCTTTTTTCAGATCTAAAACGAGATTAAAGATTTTTGATGATACAAATTTGAAAAAAAAAAAAAAAAAAAAAGAACAAGAACAAGAAGACGAGAGGAGGTTGGCGGGGGAAAAGGGCGGCGAGGGAAGAAGGCGGTGTAGGGAGCTAGGAGGAGGCGGCGGCGGTTTGAAGATGGCGGGTGGGGGTGGTGTTCGGTGGGGTGGAAGGTGGCGGCTGGGGTGAGAGAGGGGGTCGTGGTGTGGAAGTGGAGGAGCGGCGGTAGCGGGGCTGGTGGTGCTCGGTTGTAGGACCGGTGGTGCTGCTGATGGTGCTCGGTGGTGCTGCTGGTGGTGCGCGGTGGTGGGTCTCGGTGTGCTGCTGGCGGTGCTCGATGGTGGGTCTCGGTGGTGGGGCTGGTGGGTCTCAGTGGTGGGGAGAGAAGAGGGTATTTTTTTTGGGTTTTATTTTTGAGAGGTATGTAGAGAGAGAAAGGAGGTAGAGAGATAATGAAAAAGTTTAGAATGAGAGAAATGGTGTGAATAAAGGGTATAAGTACTAGGGTTTAAAGAAGATGGATTGGGTGTGTCTCACAATCTTGACCCTCCATTTTGTTTTAATCTTAGTCATTCATCCTCTTGATCCAAGAGCTTGGATTAGGACTCAAGGACTCAAAAGAGAAGGGGAGACTCATTTGAACCTAACTCTCTCTCTCTCTATATATATATATATATATATATATATATATATATATATATATATATATATATATATATAGAGAGAGAGAATTAGGATCCGGTGAGAACCACTAAGATAATGAGAACCGTGAGAACTCCGCCTTACAAAATTTAGTTTTTAAAAATAACAACATATTTGGGTTCGGCGTAGAATGTTATGGCTAGATAACATATTTCTTGGTCGAAAAATTATACGATACTGACGGAAATTGAGGCGAAATACAATTTATTAATTTTCATGCACCTAGTAGTCAGTTTCATGTATCTAACAATTTTCATGCACCTAATACTCATTTTCATGCATATAGAGCTCATTATTTTCATGCACCTAGTAATTGTTTTAATGCATGTAACAATTTTCATGCACCTAGTGCTCCTTTTCATGCATTTAGAGTTGATTTATTTTATCTAATTGAATTTATGTACATAAAGTACATATTTTTTAATATAATCAATAAATTTTGTTTATTTACTGCAAATATTTTGATTGAATAAACTAAACTAATGGTAAATGATCCATCAAAACGTTCGGAACGAAATTTGGTGGAGATTTAGTGAAGGTTCTCACGGTTCTCATTATATTAGTGGTTCTCACCGGATCCTGACCCTATATATATATATATATATAGATTTGGGATCCCATGAGAACCTCCATGATAATGAGAACTGTGAGAACCACTCACAGCCCTTAGATCTAATAATATTAGACGCTCAAGATTAGTCAGTTAAACTAACATTTATTCACTCTTCACTCTTCCCCCTTCAAACCGTCACAATCATATTTCCAATTATAAACTTCCCCTCTCTTTCTCTCCTCACTCTCATTCTCACTGTCACTCTCGGTTTCTCTTCAAACAACTTCTTCTTCGTATCTTCATCCGCCATTTTTGTTATTTAAGCTTCTTTTCTTCTTCGTTCGTTCTTCTTCACTCCGCCAATTTCAAGACTTTCTCTCTTCGATCATCTTCTTCTTCTCAAGTTCATCATGTCTTTTACCTGCAACGATCAACCGCCATTGCTGTAATTTTGAGCATATTACTCCGCCAATTTCAATAGTTTTCTCGTTTAAGTTTAGGTAATTCCTTATTTTCTACTATTTCTTTGCTATTACTCAATTTTTACTTTTGTTGTGCTTCAAATTAGTTCAATTTCTGCTTTAGAAATGCGTTATTACATCTGATTTCTTTTGTTTTTGTTGTTTTCAATTGTTGCATGTATGTTTAATCAAGTTTTCCTATATTCAATTTAGTATATTATCATCTGATTTCTGATTATTTTGTTTACAATCCTAACCCTAATTTTGTGTTATACGACTATTTTTGATGATTCATTCTGATTTCTTTTGTTTTTTGTTGCTTTTTTTTTTTGTTGTTTTCAACTGTTGCATGTATGTTTAATTATGTTTTCCTATATTAAATTTAGTATTTTATCAATTTCTGATTATTTTGTTTGCAATCCTAACCCTAATTTTGTGTTATACGACTATTATTGCTGATTCATTTTCAATACAATTGATTCTACTACGTTCGACTTAATTCTTTGTTTCTACATCCATTTGTTTATTTTGTTGCTTTACTTCTTTTTGCTTCCTCAATATGGTACTCCTACTTACGGAATCAATGACTCTCTAGATAAGATGTACCTTTTTAGGAGCCTATCTAACTACGTATATCGCTTTCTAACTTTGCCCCTTTCAACCTAGGTCTAATATGGACAATCATTGCTTGGGGTGGGTAATCAATCTTGAGGATGAAGATAGACAACAGTTCATTCATAATTATGTAACCGCAAAAAAAGCAAGTGTTAGTTGGACATTTGAAGGTCATGAAGTTCAGTTCGATTGTAGGCGTAGTCAAGCACAAAGTGGTGTTCTTGATGATCAAGATATCATGGAAACAATTTTCAGTAAAGTTGATAGTCAGTTTGACAAGGCACACATGGCCGCTGTTTGTAAGAAATGGTCTCAACTGTTCCTTTTTCATGTTGACGCACCTCTTGTTGATGCGGCATACAGAGCCAACTTGCGAATTAATGATGTTAATGGCGTTAGGATAGTTCGTAGGGGTTCTAGAATAATTTCCCAAAGGTGTAAATGTTACCTGACACAGAATATGGCAGCTAGGTTTCTATTGCATATTTACCAATACCGAAATCCATTTCAGAGAGCACATATTAGGGAGGTTACTGATGTCAATGTTCGAGAAATTAATGATGCGCTCCGCGATATGCCACTCTTGACATTCCATACAGCCTATCTAGTTGCAAGACAATTACTAGTTCGTAGAAGTTTAACTTAGATTAGGTTATGTAAACTCTAGATAGCCCAAGTTTATATTTTGCAAATGTAATGTATTTGGCTTGGTGCTTTAGTCTGATGCGGTTTTAAAGTTGTCTTTTTGCCAACCTTTTGTATTATGTATAATTATAATGGTTTGTAATTTGTATAATTAAGACTTATGTAATGGTTTGTACTTTGAAGTAATGTTAGAATCATTTTGGCTCAATTTCTGTCCTACTTTCTACATGATATTTGTATAGCCATATGTGTTTTTACATTCATAAAATATCTCTCAAATCATTGACAGATAGATATGGGACGAAAAAATGTCGCACAAAAGAAAAAACCACCAGCTAAAAAACCTGTCTCAATGCATTCTTTTTATTCAACCAAACCAAAAGATGATGAAGAATTAATAGGCAAGGCATCTACTTCAAGTAAGCTGTCTCAACTGATCTTATCTTTTGCATATGCATGGAATTACTTTATATGTACATTAAACAATCCTGTACATGCATAAAATATGTACAACCATGATATCGCGTACAAGTATGCTACGTAACATTGCGGCTGCTAGTGTATTCCAGCCCTACTTAAAGGTTATCATTCCCCTAGTTTTAATCCTGTGCCCTCGGAAAAGGGTTCACTCTTCCCCCTCTAGGGTGTCTTTAGGTCTCGCGGCCGTTAGAATAAGGATAAGGGAAAGGGTTTAGGGTTGGATTAGGCAGGACCGCGCCCCTCGGAAAAGGGTTCACTCTTCCCCCTCTAGGGTGTCTTTAGGTCTCGCGGCCATTCGAATAAAGATAAGGGAAAGGGTTTAGGGTTGGATTAGACGGGTCCGCGAAGCATTCCTGCCTAATCCAACCCTCAACCCTTTCCCGTCCGACTTAAAGGTTATCATTCCCGTAGTTTTAATCCCGTCCCCTCGGAAAAGGGTTCACTCTTCCCCCTCTAGGGTGTCTTTAGGTCTCGCGGCCGTTCGAATAAGGATAAGGGAAAGGGTTTAGGGTTGGATTAGGCGGGTCCGCGAAGCGGTCCTGCCTAATCCAACCCTAAACCCTTTCCCGTCCTACTTAAAGGTTATCATTCCCCTAGTTTTAATCCCGTCCCCTCGGAAAAGGGTTCACTCTTCCCCCTCTAGGGTGTCTTTAGGTCTCGCGGCCGTTCGAATAAGGATAAGGGAAAGGGTTTAAGGTTGGATTGCCTAATCCAACCCTAAACCCTTTCCCGTCCTACTTAAAGGTTATCATTCCCCTAGTTTTAATCCCGTCCCCTCGGAAAAGGGTTCACTCTTCCCCCTCTAGGGTGTCTTTAGGTCTCGCGGCCGTTCGAATAAGGATAAGGGAAAGGGTTTAGGGTTGGATTAGGCGGGTCCGCGAAGCGGTCCTGCCTAATCCAACCCTAAACCCTTTCCCGTCCTACTTAAAGGTTATCATTCCCCTAGTTTTAATCCCGTCCCCTCGGAAAAGGGTTCACTCTTCCCCCTCTAGGGTGTCTTTAGGTCTCGCGGCCATTCGAATAAGGATAAGGGAAAGGGTTTAGGGTAGGATTATGCGGGTCCGCGAAGCGGTCCTGCCTAATCCAACCCTTAACCCTTTATCGTCCTAAACCCTTTCCGCGAAGCGGTCTAGCCTCTTACATGCATCAAAAACCAACATATGTGCATTAAACTACCGTGTACATGCATGAAAAAGCAATATATGTGCATTAAACATTCTCATACCTGCATACAATTTGTGAATGATTAGACCATCTAGGTTATACATTTTCATCAATTTGTAACATTATGTTATTAATTATGAAGCTAATAACTGTTCTTAAATTTTACCAGATAATATGGAAAAGGAAACTCCTACAGCCGAAAAAGTTGTGCAATGTCGAAGGAGTTCTCGTAAGAAGCCTAATGATAAAGGCGAAGATGCAAGTCCAAGTAAGAAGCAACCTAACAAAAATAGCAATATATGTGCATTAAACTACCGTTTCCCGTTCTAATTTTACGATACTATTCCCCTATTGTTAATCCTGTTCGATATAGTTTGGCTCAAAAATAATAGTAAATGATGGCAATAGGCATCTAGCCTCTTACATGCATCAAAAACCAACATATGTGCATTAAACGACCGTATATATGCATGAAACAGCAATATATGTGCATTAAACACTCTCATACCTGCATACAATTTGTGAATGATTAGACCATCTAGGTTATACATTTTCATCAATTTGTAACATTATGTTATTAATTATGAAGCTAATAACTGTTCTTAAATTATATAAGATAATATGGAAAAGGAAACTCTTACAGCCGAAAAAGTTGTGCAATGTCGAAGGAGTCCTCGTAAGAAGCCTAATGATAAAGGCGAAGATGCAAGTCCAAGTAAGAAGCAACCTAACAAAAAAAGCAATATATGTGCATTAAACTATCGTTTCCCGTTCTAATTTTACGATACCACTCCCCTATTGTTAATCCTCTTCGATATAGTTTGGCTAAAAAATAATAGTAAATGATGGCAATAGGCATCTAGCCTCTTACATGCATCAAAAACCAACATATGTGCATTAAACGACCGTATATATGCATGAAACAACAATATATGTGCATTAAACACTCTCATACCTGCATGCAATTTATGAATGATTAGACCATCTAGGTTATACATTTTCATCAATTTGAAACATTATGTTATTAATAATGAAGCTAATACCTGTTCTTAAATTTTACAGGTAATATGGAAAAGAAAACTCCTACAGCAGAAGAAGTTGTGCAATGTCGAAGGAGTCCTCGTAAGAAGCCTAATGATAAAGGCGAAGAGGCAAGTGCAAGTAAGAAGCAACCTAACAAAAAAAGGAAGCCTAATGACGAAGGTGAAGGAACCTCAAGTGTGAACAAAGCTACGAAAAGAAGGAAACGTAATAATGACTATAAGACTCTACTTACGAGGATGAGTCCTTCAATGATAACTAATCTGATGAAGTTGAACCCATCTGAGAAGCAAATTGAAGCCATTCTGAGCATGGGTTTTGGGGGTTTGCTCAAGCTTCAAACAGAAGAAATCAATGGTCATTTAGCACGATGGATTGTAGAGTCATTCAATCCTTTTGATTGTTCGTTGATGAATGGGAAATTGGATATAACAGATGAGGATGTCTACTTGGCAACTGGAATTCCGATAGGTCCATTAGAAATCGTTCAAGTTGGGAGGTACTCCAAAGAGGAGGCTTATTTAGAGGCTGTCAAGAGATTTAAAGGGTATTTTAGCACCTCAAATATTACAAAAAAGTTTGTACTAGAGAAGATGATGGAGCAGCGGGATCGTGGAGACGATTTCAAGAGAAACTTTATTTTGTATATCGTTTCAACTCTGTTGATGGGTGTGATTGATGATGCTCCTAGCACTCGCATATTAAGTTGCTTGGGTGATCTCTCCGATGTTCCTAATTTCAATTGGTGCAAATTTGCAAGGGATCAAATGATGGACAATGTTATTTCACGGAAAGAAGCAGTGGTTAGTGATCCTAATACGTACTTTAAGGGACCTATTCTGATTTTTACCTTTATCTACTTGGATAGAGTAGTTTTTAAGTCCCGAACGGTATCTCGAGCTTTTCCTTTGTTGGCTAATTGGTCTGACAAAAATATCAGAGAGAGGGTGAAGTTGGAGAAACACGAGGGGAAGGGTTTCGGAAAGGGGCGCGTAGTAGACAGATTTGTTTATCATTCTGAAACTGTCCATGAAACGGAGGAGAAACACCGGCCTGATAATGCAATAAAAGATAAGGTTGACGGTAATGAAGAAGGTTGTCCCCTTGAAGAGAAAAAAAAATGCGTTAATATTTTAGCGGGGTCTGCTGTTCATTTTGCAGACAGTTATGATGCATTATCCAAGGCAATTCGGCAAGCTAAATGCAAGGTTCCCAGTTTAGTCGCCGTTTCCCAAATGCAATCTTTGGCTGATTCGTTGTTTGAAGGGTTCTCCATGTCTCAGCAGAGTTGAGAATCTGAGAGGGAGGGGGATAGGAAGGGTGCTGCTGGCGTGGGTGGTTCTACAAGTGGTGATCAAGTGGAGCTAGATCAGAGGATGGAGGAGGATAAAGTTCAGCAAGACAAAGATAAAGTTGAACCTGAAACGGAGGAGGAGAAGAAGAAGGATGAGGTCTATGGGGATGATGATTTTCTTGATAATCCCTCTGTCTTAGCTGAACTAGAAAGTGTTCTTAATAATGCCTACAACCATGTTGGTAAGGTGTTTAAAGAGCATGGTGAGAATCTTGGCAAAGAAAAGATGGACAAAGATCTTATGGAAGGACCCTCTTTTAGTCTTTTTACTGGTGATGACGCGCCATACACATCTCAAGAGTTCCGTGACTCACTGAAGTTTCATTATTTTAAGGCTCCTCATGCGGGCGTTCCCCATGCAAGCACGTCAGCTACACCTTTCATTTCATCCCCTGTAGTAGTTCAGTGCCCTGTATCGCCAATAGTTATCCCGTCCCGACCATTGCCAATAATTATCCCGTCCCAACCATCACCAATAGTTATCTCGTCTCAACTGTCATTGGATCAATCGCCAATTATGCCTTCTTCTCCCCTTGTACAAGTGTCCCCAATTGCCCCTCAAAACATGCCCTGGAGACCCGGCAACCTAAGAGGGTGCTGTCAAAGAGGAATGTTAAGGTAGCTGATGTTTACCGTGCACCGTTCTTCATACGAAACGTGGATGTGTTGCGTGACTTGAGTCAGTCTGAGAAAGAGATTGGAGACTATGCATTTGCATGTGACTTAGACGAAGGGTATGTATTAGTCTACTACATCTCTTCATTTTTCATTGTATTCGATAAATGTATTATATTTTCTATTTATAACACTAATGTTTCCTTTTTTATACATGTTTAGCGAGGTTCTGTTCAGCCATACGGGCAAGAGTCTTACACGACGTGATTTAAAGACCTTGTTACTTGGTAGTAAAGTTCACAGCAATGTCATCAGTTTGTGGTGTTATTATCTGAATGACCAAAACAGATTAAGATCTCGTACATCCCGTTGCCGTCTATTTTTCACCGAAGAAACTGATGTAGGTTTTTTATTTAATTTTGTTACAGTGTCAGTTATCAAATTGTAGCTTTTGTATTCTCTAATACATCACCTAATTTAATCTACAGATTAACTCATTGGACATCAACTTTGAAGAAGTGAAGTTGGTAATTCCTTGAAGATTTAAATTTTTTTAAAATGTTGCTAATTAATAATATAAATAGTTCTTAGCTAATAGCCTTTTTATTTTTATTATATTGCAGGTTTTTACTCCTGTTGTGGCACCCACGCCACTTCTTTTTTGTTTCCATGTTGAGAATGGCTTGTACGAAGTTATACACCCAATGGATGCGAAGCAAACTGATTATTCAGTCCATATTAAAGATGTGGTATGTCTTCATACGCTTTCGCAATAAGCTTGTTAAATGGCTGATTTAGGTCTACTTTTAAAATAAATTATTTACTTGGCATTGTCTTTCACTTATCAGACGAAATTGTTGATTTCAAAGCTTAGTAACAAGATTCCAAAGCTGAACGCTGCATGGTATTTAATAGCCAAACTGTATGTTCCGAATTCAACCTTTGATGTTGTGCGTGATACTGGAATCTACCTTATGCGTCATATGTGAAAGTCCATAGACCTTAATTAGACTCCTCTAATTATTTACTAAATTACTTATTAATTTAGTTTATAATGATCTATGTAACATGCATGCAAATATAAAGACATTTATATAAGAGAAGAAATTTCCTCACATTGATATGGAAAATATAAGGGCACAACAAGAACTCCTTCTTGCTGTTCTTGAGCTAATAATATGGATGAACACAAATAATCTCCAAAGTAGAAGATCTCCTCTAAGTTGCACCAAGATTAACCCAAATAATCTACCCTTATTATTAACTAGATAATAAGATAGATATTATTCTACTAATATTATGACTATATTACTACACTAGTAATACTTAGTAAATATTAGTATTTGAGAGTTTATAGTGAGAAGAAGAGTTTTAGAGAAAAGTATGACAATTGCACAAAAATGAAGTAAGTGAAAAATGAACACAATTGCCCATTTTTAAAGCCATTTGGCCGGTCACTTTAGTCCATAAAGGACTCTTATTTTGCTTGATTTGTTCACATGCATTTGTGTGGAGTGTTGTAGTATATATGATGATTATTTCTACTTGTTATGTCACTTTCAATAAGTAACTAAAGAGTAAAAATAAGAACAAAATCATCACCCTTGTAACTACATCATAACCGGCCACTATTGGTCTAGTTAGGTCCATTTTGATTTTTGATATTTGTCTCACAAATACTTATTGATCATATGGTTAATTATCTTGTATAATTAAGTGTTAATTTGATCATATAACAATTATATGACTCAATTAAATAAATAATATGTACTTAACATTTTAAGTAATAATTTTACCATTATATCAATATATAATGGGTCCCACAATGCTTAGTTAATTTATTTTACAACTCCTTGTAAATATAATTAACTAATTACCTCTATCTCAAAACCTCAACTAATTTAGTAATTTAACGATTAATTACTAAGTTAAATCTTATTTAATCGTATTAAAATAAGATATAAATTTATTAGTCAATTATCGCATAATTGAAAAAATAAGTTTAATCGAATTTGAGTTCTTAACTCAATTTCTAACAATTAACTCTCGTACATATCGAATATATGTAATGTACTAATTAACTGTATCGTATACAAATAATTAGTTACTATTTGGATTTCATCCTTTAGGTGTGACCGAAAGGGATCAGTTGATCACCGCCGTCAAACGACAATAACGTCGTCAAACTCTAGTTAGCCAACCGTTATTGATTTACGTTAATCAACTGACTAATCATATATATAGTCAATAATTATCCCAATTATATTCCATAATAAGATTTATTATGTGGCGCACTATTTTGGAGGACACCTACTCCAACAATATGGAGACGTACAACGGGACTAAGTTAGGCTATAGTTCAAAGCTGCTAAAGGACGTAAGTCTCTATTACTGAAGTCTAATTTTAAGTTAATGTTTCCATTTATCTAGCTTAGGCGTAATATTTAGATCAAGTCAGATGAATGTTTATTAGGAAGGTCATCAGTTTGTTTCATTTTCTGCTACTTGTCTTATTTGTGCAGTTTCATGGATGTATATGCATGAACTAGCTTTGTAGTTTCATGAATTAGCCCTGTATATGCATGAACTAGCTCTGTAGTTTCATGAATTAGCCCTGTATATGCATGAAATATGTAGGCTCTGATGCTAACTTCACTTTTTTTTGTTATTTTTCAGAGATATGCTGTGAAACGTTATATTGTGAGGGTTTGCAATCAAATTTTGACTTGGGCTAACAACTCTTTGAAAGTTCAAGTGATGTCTGATGCAAAGGCTTACAACAGTGGCAGTGGCTGTGAGATTCGGTAAATAAAAATTCTACATTTTTGTCTTATACAACTTATATCTTGCAATCAAATTTTAAGAACCTTTGATTTTCCGCAGTAATCAGGTGCGACAAGAGTTATGCTATACGGATGCACGAAAAGAGTTATAATATACAGATGCACAGTTGATGAATTTTATTAAGACAAATGTGGCGAATAAGAAGTAAGTTATAATTGACCATAAAGCATTTTTTATAATATAATTATTTTTTTTGCATTTATATGTTTTGAGTGGATCTAATTACAATATTTGCGTTATTAGTGATGTTGTTGTTGCAATGGAATGGTTGGAAGTTACCCAAGAAGCAATGGGACTTTGCTACGAGGGAGTTGGGTGATGGATATGGTTATTGATCTTGCTGGTCTTCGTACAACACTCGAAAAACCATGTGTTGTGTACTTTCCGACAATAATGAAGGTATGTATTCATATTCCTTAGTAACTACTAATGATTGTTCTTGGAATTACCAAGATTTTTGACAAAGGCTCGCTCGCACCTTTCAGTATGTTGTTCCTACAGACGGTTTTCGAAGCCAATACATTAAGCTTGACTATTTGCCCCAAAATTTAGCCAAAGCCCAACTGGTAAATAAATAATTATCACTGATTGTGTATCATTACGGTTTTTATTGTATCAATTTCATTTCCGCATGTTTTGTAAATATTTCAGGCGTTCTTTCCTTTCTGCGTGAACAAAGAACATTGGTTTGTTTGTGTTTCGGACTTTCATAAAAGGAAAAATTTCATACTTGACTCCAGATTGCCACGGCGCCCTGATGCAAGACGTACATTTTTGGTTGATACGGTATGATTTTATGCCTAACTCGCTGAATGATCATGTGCTCGTGTGTTGGATTGACCTGATATTTTTTTAAATCGCTTATCTCAGCAGCGAGAAATATGTCATTATTACGTTTATTTTATGCATAACTGTCACAACAACTTCTTCTTGTGTCACATTCCCTGTTACCAAAACTTTGTTCGAGTCGATTATATAATCTGAATGTTTTTGTATAGCTATTGCCTGCTTTGGAGATCATCGCAAGAGACCGTCCGGGTTACAAAAGACTGTTGAAGATAAAAACTTTCGAGTGGGAGATTGTGAATGTGCCTCAACAAAAGAATGGGTACCTTACGTACTTAAATTATGCTTAAATTATATTACTGATCTTAATATATTTGATGGATACAAACCATATTTAAATGTTTAACAACTTTCATAGGTATGCTTGCGGAGTCTATCTGCTGAAGTGGCTTGAAAACTTGCGTTTTCAAGCATCATGGATAGATGAGACTTGTTACGAGGTAAGGATGTCTAAACTAAGTTATACTAGTTGAACATTATTGAGCATTTTTTATTGCAGCACTTTTAATATTGTTGTCAAAAATATATATGCAGGATTTGGATGAATATGGTGGGAGTATGCGTCTTGAAATTATGAAATGGGAGCAAAACAAGAGAAAGGTAATATCAATAACTTTTGAATTCATAATTTTCAATTTTCTTTCGTTTATTTTCAATCTAAGGAGTGGCCTAAACGTAACAATATTGCCCCCGCTTTTACTTTTGTAGGTTTTCGACTAGGCATTATTTTCTAAACACTTGATTATCGAAGGGAGTAGCACAGAGCCTAACCCTACATTCCAACCATTGAACCTTGCAAGATTTGGCTGGAGTAAAGTTGTAGATTTCTGTATGTTTGGGTGGTACAGTTAGTGTAATTATGGACCATAGGATTTGTTAAAAGATATCGGTAAGTTTTGGTGGTAAAGACATATAACTTATAGGATCTATTTAAAACAGTTGTACTAGGGCATCAGTTATGAAATTATTGCCTTATACATGCATTAAAAAACAGTGTATGTGCATGAAACAACCTTCCACATGCATAAAATATGTTATCTTTGGGAACTGGCCTATGTCAAAACAGTTATGATTAGCGTAAACCAGTACTCGAAATATAAAATATGACCATCTCGTCTAGACAAGCGGAAAACAGTTCTCAAAATTGTTCCAGAATTAGGTAACTTGATGAATAATAATTGTAAAGCAAATTAAGCTATTTGTCATCGGTCGTCTTTTGTAAAAAAACTCTGATTGTCTAAAAGACTAATATTAATATGGGACAAAGCCCAAATTGAAATAAGCACAAATTAAGTACTTTAAGTTTTCCCTACATCATTTCATCAAATTTTTTAAGTTCTTTAATAATTGTCGTATGAGTGCATTAAAAAATAGTTTATGTGCATGAAACAACCTTGTACATGCATGAAATATGTTATCTTTGGGACCTGGCCTGTGTCAAAACAATTATGAATTTTCATTCTAAATATGACCATCATGTCTCGACAAGCGGAAACCAGGACTCAAAACTGACCCTAAATTATCACTGGCCCAATACTAATACTCTCATCGTCAAGCGCGTGCATTGCTGCGAAGTCAACAATCTCCGCCCCATCACTTCATAATCCCTGCCGCCCCACCCCCTTATCTATTCATGCCATCAATCCAAACATCTTCGTGGCACAAATCAAATAGTCAAACAGTTTGTGTATTAATATAGCCCAAGCTTCATCAATTAATCACTTTTAGTTAATTGTTCCCTACATAAATTAATCCTATTTCTCAAGTTCCTCAAATAATTGCCTTTTACATGCATTAAAAATTAGTCTATGTGCATGAAAAAACCGCCTACGTGCATGAAATACGTAATATTCGAGTCCAAACATGGTCATAGGATGTGCCAAAATTAAAACAAGTTCACAAGTCGAAATTCTATAAAATAAAAAAGTTCAACAATAAAAGGTCAAATAAAAAGTCCAAATACAAAATTTCAAATAAAAAAGTCCTAAAATGGTTATACATGCTACTGTCAAATAAAAAAAATCTTCAAGTATGCTTCTCAAATGATATTCTTCAAGTTCTTCAAGTATGCTTCTCAAATGATATTCTTCAAGTATGGTCCAACAGTGCAAGTCCCCTGCTTAACTGCACAAGTCCAAACATTGTTTCATTAATCAAATTTGCAAACTGCCAAGCGACACAAGTATAGTTTCAGGAGAGATAAAAAAAAACTGGAGGGAAAACATGTGCTAATAATAGAAAACTTACGTTAATTAATATAAGAGAAAACTTACTCTACTCATCGTCATCGTCGGTGGTCTTTTTGTCACAATTCCTACTGTCATGGTTCGCCATCTCCCCACAAGCCTTGCATCTTCTTAGCGGTCTCTTGCTAACTTCCCCAACCTTTTCTCTTTGCGAGATCAATCGTTTCCCGGATCCTTTGTTTTTGCATTGTCTTGGTGGCAAAACTTTAATTTCCCTAGGAAGACTTGTTCCCAAAAGCATTCCAATTTCAGCATTCTTGTCCATTTTCTTTCCAATACCACTATTACCACTATCATCAATGACACTTGTTACCGCAAGTACCCTTTCTTTGAACCCACGTAGCATGCCCAACAACTCGTCACAATAAACAGGACTTTGTTCAACTACTTACACGCAAGTGAACAGTTCTGATCACAATTCACTGACTTTGTTTTCCTGTACCTCAACTGATCTACAATCAATGAGCAACTGCCCATCAGAACTGAATATGGGCTTGCAGGTTGCTAGTTTGCTCCACCTATTAATTAAATATTCACTTGGAACTTTCTTAAACCCTCGTTCTCTAAGGACACACAGAGCATGTCTACAGAGTATTCCATGCCTTTCAAACTTCTTGCAAGTGCACACAATTTTTGATTCATCCGTCTTTAACCCAACCACATACACTTTATCCCTTTCTCGATCTATGATAGAGATGTATTGAATTGCATGTTCCGGATCTTTTTGTATATCCTCTACACCACATGAAAAGCATGCTGCTTTTAATTCCTCCTGAAACTCAAAGAAAATTTTTGGAGTGTAGAATTCTGCTGCATGCTTTTCTATGGCTAGTGGAGTACACAACGAAGGGGACGAGTTCTTTGATTGTGCAATCAGTTTCGATTGAGTCCATCTTTGTGAATCCATTGCACTCTCAAATCTCATCCAAAACTCAACAAGGGTCAAATTTGGATTAGTGAAGTTGCTAAAGAAATTATTTTCTGACTCCGACCTAGAGGTTGTTCTCATCAGACCTCCTAAAAACAAGTCACGAAAGTAAGCTGGAACCCACAACTTTCTCATACCATACTTCTCCTTAAGCCACCCATTATCTGACAACCCATGAGATTCCACAATTGTATTCCACCTTTCCTCAAATTCATTCGACTCCACATCTTCACCCCAAACACATGAATTTATCTCTTTCAGAAAGCTAGTTTCTTTACATATTGTATGCCCTACCTTCTCAGGCAACTTCTTCAATATGTGCCACATGCAATATCTATGTTGCACCTTATCTTTAAAGACTAGTTTCATTCCTTCTTCTATCCCCCCGTCTTCATTAGTTATCCTACAAACTGGATGACGACCTCCCATAGCTTCTACAAATTTCGTAAATAACCAACGAAATGACTTCTTCCCCTCATTAATAAGAAGTCCTGCCCCAAAGGTAACGCACCTCTTATGATGATCCACCCCATTGAAAGGGGCAAAGATCATTCTATAAGTATTTTTCCTAAAGGTAGTGTCAAAGGATGTCATGTCCCCAAATAACAAATAATTTTTTATACTAATAGGGTCAGCCCAAAAAATATGTGACAATATACCTTTAGAGTCTACCTCAAATTCGAAGTAAAACGACGGACACATGTGTTTTATTTTCATAAAATGCTCAATGAGCATTTGAGCATCACCTTCTGCTAAATACTTCTTTATATCTCTGAAATAATTTTTAAAGTCTTCCAATGACGCACCCACATTCTTATAACCTCTAACGTACTCCTTAAACATCCTAAAGGTCCTAACTGGTCCTTGGTTGACTTTTGCGTTGTCAACTATGAATTTTTTATGAACTATATTCAATTCTCGCGTTTGCGTCAAATGTACCATTGTTAATGGTGTTTGTGGCATATGATTATGACCTTCAACAAAAGCATATATTTGGTATTGACCACTAGGAATTCGCTTAAAGTTAACCCTAGCAGGACACGAAATCCTAGTTCTTTGCCTCCGTTGTTTTGTTCCTTTTGCTTCACATTCTCCAGCCTTATTACACAAACATACTTTATGCGTGACAACATCCTTAGAAACCTTTTGTGATCCTAATCTAGACACAAATCCACCTTCTTTTGCATATGCTTCATAAAACCCAATACCAAGTTCAAGCCTATCAAATACCATACCAATACTAGGCTTAAGATGGATAGGACAATCAAAAGTACGATTCCTGTTACTTGAAGAACCTTCTGCCTCCTCTTCATCTACTACTTCCTCTACTACGTTGTCTGCATATGTGATGAAATAAAGTAGAATTAAAAAGATGAGGGATACATAAGAAGATGAATTACAGATATACAACACATGTATAGCTCAGTTTTCTTAACACTTGACTTATAGGTGCATGGAAAAACGACACATGTGCATGAAAAAACCCAGTACATGCATGAAATATGAAAAAACTAATGAGGTAGAACAAAATTGTACCTTGAATAACATCAGAAGTCACAGGTACAGGAACCTCAAATGCAATTGCAGATATTTCAGATACGGATTGAGATGCATTAGCTTCTACAATCACTACTTGACTTGTAATTACATTTGAAAAGGTATATGATACAATGTCACTCACGTTCCTACAACAAGAAACATCAAAAATTAAATAATGAACGATTTTGATGCATATCAGAAAATTACTACATTGATAAAACCCAGATTTTGATGCACCTAATACAAATTAGATGCACATAATTATCATAATTATCTACAGATTTTGATAAAACCCAGATTTCAACAAATTTAGGTAATTTATCAAAATCAACAACCATAATTTCTCAATTGACCCAATATAATTCACAAACCCTAATTTCACAAAAATAATAATAATTACCAGTTTAGCCCAATAATACAACCATTAATTTAACAAATTTAATCAAAAAAATAAAAAAATTACAATTAGATAACAATATAAACCCTAATTTCACAAAAATTAATCATCAATTTCGAATGTTTACCTCGAATTAACAGTATCCATGGATGGGGAAGCTTTTAACAGTTTAATCGTTGAAGTGCTTGATCGTCGAAGTGTTTGATCATCTTTTATGTGACGATCGAACGGGAGAGAGAAAGGTTTGGGGGTTAGATGAACTGATGTCGAAGAGAGAGAAAGAATTATGAGTGAGAAAATTTTTTTTGGAAAATGAATGAGATTGAAAGGTTTGGGGGCGGGAGCGAGAAAATTGGAGGTGTTTGGTTAGTTAATCTGAGCTGTCTATATTATAAGATCTAAGGGCTGTAAATGGTTCTCACAGTTCTCATTATACTAGTAGTTCTCACCGGATCCTGACCCTATATATATATATATATATATATATATATATATATATATATATATATAGTAATGGGATCAAATGAGTCCACCCCAAAAGAGTGAGTCCATGAGTCCTCTTAGAGGCCATTGGATCTTGAAAATGGATGGCTTAGATTAAAACAAAAAAAAGGTCATTAGAGAGGTGTTTAACCTCACTCTCTCACTACCATACTAATTAAACCACTAATACATTTACCTCACCAAATTATTTCCACACAATTCATTCATTCATAAACACTTCCTTCTTCTCTCTAAAACTCTCTCCCACTTCTCTCTAAAACACTTCTCTCCTTCTCCCTAACTTTCTCTCTTCTTTTTGCCGTCAGCCACCGTCGGCCACCACCACAAACACCCAAAAAAAAAAAACTAGATCTACTACCAAAGAACCCCTTTCACCACCAACCACCACCACCACTCACTGTCTCCACAATACACCACCACCACCGACGGTGGCCGACGACCTCCCTCCTCTTCTTCTCTCGCCACCCTCCACGGCGACGGCTCTCTTCCTCTTCCTCTGCTTCTCTCCGTCCTCTTCACCGCCTTTCCCTCCTCACTGTCTCGCCCTCCTCACCGCCTCCTTCCTCTCTTCTCCATTTTTTCAGATCTGAAAAAAGCGGGACTGGTTTGGTGCGTGGTGGTGGTGGTTTCGGGGCAGTGGGGAGCAGTGGTTTGGTGGTGGTTTTTGTTGGAGTGTGTGGTGGTGAGGCCGTTTCCCACTCTTCATGCAACAACCACGAGAACACCACCCGAAACCACCACTCAAACTCCCATTTTTTTCCAGATCTGAAAAAAAAAATATATACCTATCGCCATTTTCGCCGCCTTCGACCGCCTTCCGCCGCCTTCCGCCTTCCGCCTCTCTATTTTCCTCTTTCTGTTTTTTTATTGTCCCAGATCTGTTTTGGTGGTCAGAGGTGGCGGTGGTTGGTGGGACAGTCAAGGGGTCGTCGTGCGGTGGTTGTGGCTAGTGGGTTTCAGATTCGTTTTTTGTTTCTATTTTCTTTTTCTTTTTCTTCCACTTTTCAGATTTAGTATTTTTTTTCCTCCACTTTTGAATCTACTAACAATAATTTCGAAAAACTAATAAACACAATTTTTAGATCTACCTTTTTTTCTTATTTATTTAATTTTAATTTAAGATCTACTAAATAAGAAGTAGATTTCTAAAAAAAAATCGTATTATCTCGTTTTTTAAGTGACAAAAATATTTGTGGTTGTTATTATTGGCTGTTTATTTAGTTTTATTGGTGACGAGGACATAGGTTGTTGATGGACTGAAGTTACACACTCAATGGACTAAAGTTACACTTTCAATGAACAAAAGTTACACCCTCAATGAACTAAAGTTACACTCCAATGAACAAAAGTTACCCTCTCAATATACTAAAGTTACATTCTGAAAAGACTAGAGTTAAACTTTAAATTGGTTAAAATTTCAAAATTTCAAAATAGGATGCCCTAAAATTACTTTGTAAAATAAAATTACATAATTGAGGATTAAAGTTACACTTGTAAAAGGCTAAAGTTACACTGTAAAATATGAAAAAATGTCAAAAACTTGTCTTGAAATCATTTTTTTAGTATAATGTTACATATTTTTGGGTAAAAGTTACACTCTAAAAACATATTAAACTCACTTTGTATTATAAAGTTACATTGTTTTGGATTAAAGTTACACTTGCAAAAGGTTAAAGTTACAGTCTAAAAATACGTAAAATGTCAAAAATTTTCCTTAAAACTACTTTTTACTATAAAGCTACACTATTTTGGATTAAAGTTACATTTTTAAAAGGCAAAAGTTACAATCTAAAAATACGTAAAATGTCAAAAACTTGTCTTAAAATTATTTTTTAGTATCAAGTTATACTATTTTGGATTAAAGTTACACTTGTAAAAGGTTAAAGTTACACTATAAAAATACGTAAAATGTAAAAAACGTGTCTTCAAATTATTTTTTAGTATCAAATTATACTATTTTGGATTAAAGTTACACTTGTAAAAGGTTAAAGTTACACTCTAAAAATACGTAAAATGTCAAAAACTTGGCGTAAAAAAACTTTTTAGTATAAAGTTACACTTTTTTTTAATTAAAGTTACACTCGTAAAAGATAAAAGTTACACTTGTAAAACTGTACACTCGTAAAATAACAAAATTTATACTTGAAAACAAAAGTCTCAACCTAAAATGCTAAAATGTCATCAACTTTAAGCTAGAGAGAGAAAGACAATTAATTAGTGGTTAAAGAATAGATTAGTGTATTGGTTACTTTTTGCTTCTAATCTCAACCATCCATATTGAAGGATCTAAAGGCTCATAGAAGGACTTATGGACTCAAAAGATATAAGGGACTCATTTGAACCTTTCTCTATATATATATATATATATATATATATATATATATATATATATATATATATATATATATATATAGAAATTGCATCCGGTGAGTCCACATATCTTAGGTGAGTATGTCCTATCATTTCTGTCCATTAGATGAATGAGATCTAACGGTTGTAGTTAGGCGCGAGATAGTAAGGGCAAGATTGTCAAATTATCCATCAATATATAAACATATCTCATGACAGCATCTTCTATTTTACACATTAATTTTCTCTCTCTACTTTATTTTCTCTGACTCTTCCTTTTTTCCCTGCCTCATATGAAAAAACCCCCAATTAATCAAACTCAATAACGTCAAACCCTAATCTGCTACATCTATTTATCTAGAAGTTCTTCAAAAATGGAGATTGGTGAGGTTACAAGCTAGAAACTGCGATAATCATCATGTCAATCGTGCTCTTTCCATGTGTCCGATTCGGCGACACCGCCACCGTCGCCGATGCTCAACCACTACGACTTGTTTTCTCCCTCCGCCTTCTCTATCATGACGAACTCTCTTGAATCTTCACGATTCATCCAATTTGTGACCTCAATGTTCCCTCGTATAAGGTTTTGATTCGATTTTGTAGATTTAATTTTGTACTGGCGGTTTTACTTCATTATATGTAGAATATTGCTAGTTTTGGTGACTTTTTATTCTATGATTTAGTATCTTGTATAAAATTAGGACAAAGTTAAAATTTAAAAAAACATTGAAATTAATCATATCTTTATGCGTTGATAGGTTGTCATATCTATATGCGTTGATAGGCTTATTGTCGGATTTGTGAGGTTTTCAAGTTTAACTATTGTTGATGATGATTTTGCAATTATTGTGGTGAGATGAGTGAAATTTTGCGTTATCGAGCCATAATTTCTGTTTTGAATCACATTCTAATTAGTAACTTTGCTTTTTTTTTTATGGATATAGTTGTAAAATAGATATAATTCCACGAACTTGCTATGAAATCGTTGTATATTGTTACTTATGAGCAAAGCTCGGCAAAGTTCGGCATACGTTGTCACTTGTTATAGTAAGAGGACGTTCATGAGCCGATTTGTGTTAAACTTATAAAAAGATTGAAGCTCATAAGGACTTGCTATGGAATCGTTATATACTGTATAATGATAAATGTTTTTGTGTTACTGTAATGGTGTTAAAGAAATAATGCATTTCGTATTTATGTTACTGTAATTGTGTATTTATGTTACTGTAATAGGGTATTTGTGATACTGTAATACTACTTGTGTATTTGTGGTCACTTGTTGTATATTGTTACTTATGAGCAAAGCTCGACATACGTGGTCACTTGTTTTTGTGATAACGTTCATGAGCAAATTGCATGACTTAGTATCATCTACTTTGTGTTAAAATTAAGATAGGATTAAAATTCATCATGGCTTGTTATAGAATAGTTGTATACTTCATAATGATAAATGTCGGTGTTCTTGTAATAGTGTTATTGTAATAGTGTTACCGTAATATTAATCCTAGTGTTACTATGTTGTAATTGTGTCAAAGGAAATATAATGTAATTGTGTCACTGCAATAGTGTATTTGTGTTACTATAATATTACTTGTGTTAAAATGTAATTGTGCTACTGTATTAGTGTTACTGTAATAGTGCTTGTGTATTTGTGTTACTATAATAGTACTTGTGTATTTGTAATGTAATACTAATTGAGTACCTTGGATATGCGGTTGCTTGGATGATTACAATGTTTATGATACAATAAGTTGACGTGTGTATATCGTACCTTGTCGTTTATTAGCTCAAATGGTAGAGCATTGTACTATTGTACAAGATGTGGGTTCGAGTCCCACATAAACGAACAATGCAATTGCATAACAACTCATTCTTATTACAATAACAGTTACTCTCTTCATCTCAATCATTTATTTATCTTTGATAAAACTACCCCTCAAATATTATTAATACTGAGTAACAATGTAAAAATGGTTACGTTATAAAAGTAACATTATTTACTCTAAAGAGAAACAATGTTTACGATATGGAGTAACACTTGTTTTTCTTTATGTTTTGACTCACTTGGTTATTTTATAGTGTCAAAATACTTATTCCATGAAAAATGACAATTATTCTATATAATAACATTAGTTACACTTACGCAACATTAACTATTGTATACGGTAACACAAAGTAACATGACTTATTCTAAACAATACTTTTAATAAAGAACTAGGCTATACGGGACTCGAACCCGTATCTTTGTACAATATAGTACATTGCTCTACCATTGAGCTAATAGCCTTTAAAAAAAGAGTTTTACAATAACAACTTAAAAAAAGTGTTACAGTAACAACTTATGTGTTACAGTAACAAATGAAGTGTTACAATAAAAGAATAATCAATACATTTACAACATTAATTTATTAAACTTACACGGGAAACAATATTGCAATAATAATTACCTACTTCAGGTACTATAATAAATAATGTATAAAGTAGTTTTAAAATGTAAAGGTAACGACTATCTATTTTCATTTTTAAAGTAACGGTGTTACTAAAAGATTATTTACATTATTTACTCAATAAAGTAACACTGATAGAGTAATTTTGTTACTGTAACATCGTTGCTTAATCAAAATAGATAATGTTACTTATTGAATAGAGTAGCCAACAACAGATCATTATAGACAAACAAAGATAATCAGCACCGGGTGATTCCAGGAAGAAAATTAGTGACTGTATGTACTCTCCAATGCCTAAGTTTTTGTCAAGTGATCTACTAAGCTAATGTAGTATACTTGAAATTATGGTAGCCAAGAGTACCTTACTTGCACTTCTGGCCATGTAGTGAAGGTAGATGGACAACCTAAGACTACAAGTGCTTCATTTGGTGCCATAGAGGAGCTCGCCACTGCCGTTAAACTAGTAACTGGACCTTTCAATTCGAAAAAATATCGTCAAACATCAGTAACTCGAGCTTTAAGTGTATGCGAACAACTATACTACTGAGTATCCATCGCTACAAACTCAGTCCGTGAAACTTAAAAGCGCAAGAAGAGAATCTCATATGGACTAAAATAGGTGTTAGAATAGCAACCCAAAGTATTACAGTAACAACTCATATGTGTTACACTACAATAACTCATACTCAGTGTTACAGTAACAACCCATACTAATTTACAAAGCAACGATAATAAGAACCTGTTACAGTAAGAAAACTAAACAACATACAATTGAGATGCACGAATTAATTGAGGTTCTTAGAAGTAAAAATATCTCACCCCAAGTTGCGTAAGCGACACGCAAGAAGGCCAAAGCTAGTCGTGTCATGAACTGAAACATATGCTAGTTTCTTATATTATTTGGTTACTGTGACTCTATTACATTGAAAACTTTGTTACTGTAACACAATGAATAAGATATAATTGGTTGATCATTTTAAGAAGGCAACTCTATGTTGATCATTTTAAGAAGGCAACTTTATGTTGATCATTTTACTAATGAACTATATATAATAGACTCAATAATTAAGAATCTACAACAATGTGATGAAAACGAGGGCGAGCAAAACGGGAACGGAATCGACAATAAAGATGAAGACGGTTACTGTGTATCAATCTCACCAAGTTAATCGTCGTAAAACGTAATTAGGGCAAATAAATCAGGGATTTCTACAGTAATTAGAGCAAACAAATTGGGAATTTCTTTTAAATCAATCAAGAACGCAAGTCGATTAAAATTCACAACAAAAAGAAATACCTTGATCTATTGAATAGAATAGAATGGAAACTGTAGATCAAAGCTAACCTTTAAACATTCAATTTGTTATCAGGCACCAATTCTTTATGATCAAATCGAGAATGTCTTAAAGCGTAAAACATCGAACATAGATACAAATTTGTCGCCGAATTCAATGTGAGTTGTTGATTATATTTAGGAGAACTAATGTTGCGTTGATTTGTAAATACAATTTGGAATTTTTAGGAGATGTAGTCGTGGAGAGAGAAACGTGAATGAAGAAAGACAGAGAAATAAGGTTTTGGGGGTAATGTGTGGTATTATAGGGGCGACGTGGCTCAACGAAGACTCTTGGATCTTGTTGATCCAATGGTCCTTATTGATAGGACCGTACTCACCTAAGAAGCTAGACTCACCGGATGCTCACTCTATATATATATACACATATATATATATATACACATATATATATACACATATATATATAAACATATATATATACACATATATATATATATACATAGTATATATATATATAATGTATATACTAAACAGTATCACGAAAAAAAACAGCACAAAAGGGTTAAAAATATTTTATGTCATACTAATCGTCGTTGACGACGACCACCCACCCACCAATACACCTAGATGACACAACCAAACAATTATCCGGCATCGTCCTCACCCATTATTTATCCCATGTTTTCTTTTCAATCTCCATATTTCTCCATCCATACACATTACTCCTACTCGGAGCTCACACCACGTCAATCATAACAAAATTTGTAACTGTCATTGTTAATTAGGAGTCTCGTCGTCGGTTATAAATAAAAATGCCAGAGGCAAAGATGCTTGGTAGAGAGAAAATATGATAAAAGAAGTTATATACAATAAACTTCAGTGAAACATCGATAATAGTGATTTTCCGGCATGAAAGGGCGAGAAAATTATGGTGTTTGTCGGAGCTTCGGTATTGGAATGAATTGGTGTGGAAAAAAGTATGAGAAAAAAAAAGTTAGTAATAGTGCGCGAAAAAGTGGTTCAGTGGTGTGCTATTGTCTAGTATATCCCGTGATATTGTTTAGTATAACTTGTGATATTGTATCCTGGACTCACGGACTCAAAAAGATAGGGTGGAGTCACATGATCCTAATTCTATATATATATATATATATATATATATATATATATATAGAGCTTAGTTCAATTGAGTCCACCATTTTCTTAGAGTCCTTGAGTCCTCATCCTAGCCATTGGATGAGGGAGATGGATGGCTGAGATTTGGGAGATTAAAAAATACACTTATCACTAATTAATTACCTATGCAATAATTAATTAACTTTCTCTCTCTAGCTTTACATTAATCACTTTTTAAACACTTTTAAGCACTTTTGAGCACTTTTTAGGTGCTGAGATTTATGAGTGTAACTTTGATGCTTGCGAGTGTAACTGTAATGTTTTAGAGTTTAACTTTAACTTTTTAAGGCGGTTTGTATGTAAAAATTTGAATTTAAACAATTTTAACACCTTACGAGTGTAACTTTAATACTTTTCGAGTGTAACTCTAATATTTTCGAGCGTAACTTTAAATTTTAAAGACGGTTTTGATATAATAATTTGAATATATATACTTTTAACATTCTACGAGTGTAACTTTGCTGATTTTCGAGTGTAACTTTAATATTTTTTAGACGGTTTTGTATAAAAATTTGAATTTATATAATTTTGACATTTTACGAGTGTAACTTGGATGATTTTCGAGTGTAACTTTGATGCTTGCGAGTGTAACTCTAATGTTTTAGAGTGTTACTTTAACTTTTTAAGGCGGTTTGTATGTAAAAATTTGAATTTAAACAATTTTAACACTTTACGAGTGTAACTTTGATGCTTTTCGAGTGTAACTTTAATATTTTCGAGCGTAACTTTTAATTTTGAAGACGGTTTTCTCTATAATAATTTGAATATATATAATTTTAACATTTTACGAGTGTAACTTTGCTGATTTTCGAGTGTAACTTTAATTTTTTTGAGACGGTTTTGTAAATAAAAATTTGAATTTATATAATTTTAACATTTTACAAGTGTAACTTTGATGATTTACGAGTGTAACTCTAATATTTTACGAGTGTAACTTTAGTTATTTTAGGTCATTTTTAGTGGAATTTTTTGAATTTTATTACATGTTGAATTTATGTAATTTACTACAAAGTTAGTCCTTTATGAGTGTAACTGTAGTCCTCTAAGAATGTAACTGCAATACTTTATGAGTGTAACTGTAGTCCTCTATGAGTGTAACTGTAGTCCTCTATGAGTGTAACTGTAATCCAACCACCACAAACCAGCCCACACTCACAAAAAAGGTAGATCTAGAAAAAAAAAAAAAAAAAAAAGAGTAAAGACTAAAAAAAGAAACAGATCTCACATCAATAAGTGTAACTTTTAAGGTCATTTTGTGTTACTTAAATAGTGTAACTTTAATAAATACTGTGTGTTACTTTAATAGATGATATATGTGACTTTAATAAATAAAATGTGTAACTTTAATAAATAAAATGTGTAACTTTAATAAATAAAATGTGTAACTTTAATAGACGATATATGTGACTTTAATAAATAAAATGTGTGACTTTAATAGACGATATATGTGACTTTAATAAATAAAATGTGTAACTTTAATAGAGAATTTATGTTACTTTAATAGAAGTCATTATTACTTGACACCTTTTTTTCAGATCTAGAATTAATAATTAGTGTTACTTTAATAAACGATATATGTGACTTTAATAAAGAATTTGTGTTACTTTAATAGATAATATGTGTTACTTTAATAGATAATATGTGTTACTTTAAAAGACGTCCACATTTGACACTAGATCTGAAAAAAAGATAGAAAATAGATAAAACACAACAATATCTGAAAGAAAAAAAGAAAGAAAAATAAAAAAGGTAAGCAATTCAAACCGTTTACAAAAATAAAAGAGAAAAAGAAAGACAACCACACATAAATGACAACCACCCACCACCCACACAAAGACACCCCACACACGCCCTATTCCCGACCTCCCTACCACCCATCACCACCCCACCGAAACAGAAACAACACCACAAACCACCACCACCAGATCCGGAAATAAAAACGAAATAAATATGATATTGGTGGTGGCTTATGGTCAGATCTGAAGGAGAAGACGGAAGGAGGCGGCGGTGGTGGTCAACAGGAGGCGCGGAGTAGGAGGGGACGAGTGGAGGAGGAGGACGGTGGGTGGAGCCGTGGAGGAGGTCGAATCTGAAAAAAAAGAAAAAAAAAAGAGATTGGTTGTGGAGGAGCCGTGGAGGAGACGTGGTGGAGTTTGTGGCTGTTGAGGGAGGAGGGTGGTGTCGGAGTAGGAGGGGACGAGTGGTGGAGAGTGTTTCTGTTTTGGTGGTTGGTTTTTTTGTGGGTGGTGGTGTCGGTTTAGTGGTGAGGTAGGAGGGTGGCGTGAGGTAGGAGGGTGGCGTCGTGGGGGTGGTGTCGGTGGTGGTTGCAGTGGGCCGACACTTTTGGCGGTGGTGGGTGTTGGTGGTGGGTGTTTGTGTGTCGGGTATGGTGTTTGTGGGGGTGGTGTTGGTGGGTGGAGGTTGGTGAGTGAGAGGAAATTAGGAGGGATTTATTTGGGTTTTGATTTATTTGGGTTTTTAGAGAGAGGAAGAGAAATGATATTATGTGTGATGAGAGAGAAGTAGTTGGGTGGAAAAATGTTATATATTGAATTAGGGTGGGGATTAGTAGTTAATTAGTAAAGATGAGAGAGAGTGGGAAATTAAGCCATTAATTACCTTTTGGGAGCACCAATCTCAGCCACCCATCCTCCTTCATCCAATGGTCCAAAATAGGACTCAAGGACTCTAGGGAATGGGGTGGACTCAATTGATCTTTGCTATATATATATATATATATATATATATATATATATATATATATATATTATATTTTTTTATTATAAAATGGATAATCGTAGTAAATAACTACCAAAACCAAAACCTCCTTACACCTCTTCATAATGTCGTGTGAATAGTGTCAATGTGGCTCGGGAAACGTTTTCGCGGGTTTTATCCAATATTATAATATTAAATAATATAATATATGTATTTTAGGAGATTATAATCAATTATCGTATAATTGATTAATTTAATATCATATATTAAATTTTATATCATTATAAATATCACATACTTATAATATATAAATATAGCTCATAAATATAATATTTTATATTTATCTATGAATTAACTGTTTAATCCATTTCTCCTAATACTTATTTAATCGTATTAAATAACCATTCTCATTATTTTCATCTGACTAACATTTTAGTCATCTTTAGGCAACAATATGATCATATCACATGTCTCAGATCCATCCTATAAGTGTGGCCGATAGGGAGCAACTGATAACCGCCACCATTATGACAGTAACGTCAAACTTCTAGCAAGGCAACCGTTACCGATATACGTTAATCAGTTGATTATAATACAAAGTATTCTCTGTGAACATGTAAGAGATTTAATGTGTATTCGCACTAACTGTGGAGGACACTAGCTCCAAAAGTTATAACAAAACTATTAACAAAAGGTTAAATAAGAATCCTTAACTTTCAATAAACTAATTATTGAAAATAATCATGCACCTTAAGTGCGTAGAGAATTAACACATCAAAGTAGCACAAAGCCTATTTGAAACATAGTTTAGCATAGTTAAAGGTGAATAATCCATCGACAAACAATGAATTAAAGAAGTACGAGTTATAAAAATTCCCGCTATGTTTCTAAATCCACAAAGGACAAGAATTAACATTAGATGCAAGAAACACACATATAACTCGAATTGATGAAAATAATTTTATTTGGCTCGAAACAAACATGAACCAAATTAATATTATTTCCATATTACTCTCTTGTCGACACTAAGTCAAAACATATTAAACAATACCACATATTTGTTCTCAATTGTAAGAAAAACATAGACCATTAATAATCGTATCGGGAGACATTAGTGTCAAGAGGCACTCTTCCCGTCTCGATACGTTTTGAGACATTAACCAGGGATTGAGAGACTATGAACTATTAAGAGTTCTGTATTTTTCCTAATCCCATAATCGGATGGCAAACAAATTACCATGGAAAAAATAACTTCTTAAAAATAGTCAATCCCGTCTTTAAAAGTCACACATTAGATAGACAAAAAGAACGTGGACAATCCTCAAGCACTTCGGGGCAAGACACATAGTCTTGCACCCTACGTCAAACTGAAATTGAATTACACCTAATCATACACTACATAAGCTGTAAGACATGTCTCAAACACTACTTAGTAGGTCCACATACAAAACTAACACAATTCGCATGCATCAAACTTACTATTTGAACAAATACTGGTAAAAACATAGATTTCCATTATCCAACCTTATGTATGTAATAGTGATCACGATTTCATAAACTCGTGATTATTAATAAGATACAAAATCTAATCATTATAATTTTTAATGTTCAAGCCGCTTTACCAATGGTGAACAAATCACCCAAAAACACTTGTTGTCATACACAAGTATATGATATAAGGCACAATTCAAAATTAAAATTACTTAAATCCCTTCATTTAAATTGTCCGTTTGAAAATTTCGCTAAGCTCATAATCATCACAAACGCCATAAACGAGAAATTTCAACAATTTAATTTTCTCTTAGGATTAAGTGAAACGAATTCATTAAATCCTTAAAAAATGCTAAACAAATTAGCTATTACCCTTACAAATAACGGCTAAACAAATTAGCACGAATAATAATATCACTTAGATATTACACAAATGTTGTGCAAAATGAATTTACGCGACTTTAAAAAGTTATTATTAGAAACTTGATCATAACACATATGATAGTTTTTATTTGATATGATAACTAATATGTATTCAATTCTCAATCACGAAGATTTTTCATCTCTCATGTAAAACTAATTTTACACAACATATATCACTAAGATATAACGCAGTCTCTTATGTAAAACGAATTTACATGTACAAAAATATCACGAAGATATAAATCTTTTACTAATTAACGTAAAACAAATTTACGTAATATAATCATGTGATATATCACAATACTTTTGTAAAACAAATTTACAATCTTTTATATATCTTTTATATAGTAAAGTAAAAACATTCTATGACTTCCTATTGGCTGCACAAAACAAGGAAGGGAAAAAAGAAAAATGGGCCCCACCTTTATGCCAACTTATTTAATTACTTTTTCCTCTCTCATTTAATTACTAACTTATACCAATTAATTATTTAATTCATATCATATATTAAGAAACTTATATACCCAAACAAATAATTACAAAGTTGTCTCAAATAAATAAATACATATAATCTACAAATTTACAAAAATATTAATCAAATAATAAATAGCAAAATTTATTTGAACCAATCAGTGACGGTATTTACAAAAAACAAAAAACCAAAATCACTCTTAATAAATTTTTTGAATGAAATTAAATAAAACTAAGAAACTAAATCAGAATAACTGATGCCGGATTCATAATACTGAAAAAATCAGGGTCTAAAAAAAATCCAAAGCTTAAATAACTTTAATAAATATGAAGTAGATTTTATTTGAGTTTAAACAAATAAAAAAATTCAACAAAATTTTTGTAAGCAAATAAGGAGATGTATATATGATAAAATAACTAAAAAATAGAGCAACAATTATTAACTTTGAAACGAAAAAAAAAAAAAAAAGATTTAAGTATATTTGTGTGGCTAACTCGAAGCAAAACTGACATGGATGAACCTGATGGAGTTGACTATTTTATAGAAGTATCGGTAAAATATGGATTGTGAATGAAGGGAATAAATAAAATCATATAAATAATGAAATTTAGCTTTTAACATGAATTGTATATTTTATATTGGAAAAGATGGGAAATCAATTGTGAGTGACTGACGGTGGATCGAAAATAGTGTGAGGAAATTAGGTTATGAAATTTTGGAGGTTATACTGGGTGGACGGGTATGAGTGTGATTTTGTCAAAGATTAAGTCTTATAGATGCCCGGATTTGGGTTTTAGTATATTTTCGTGTGTATTACTTTAATCCGATCTAATATTTTAATTCGAGCTTATTTTCCTCAATCCGATAAAATAGTTCATCATCGATATTTTTGTATTTCAACAAATGAAAGTATCTCTTAAAATGGGTATATACGTTTTGACACTAAAACGGTCATTATCACCTCATTTGCATAGAAAGGCAACCTTTTTGTTAATCTCTATCTACTAGTTTTATCTCGTGCAATAATGCACAGGGTTGTTATCTAAAAATTAGAAAAGAAAATATAGAAACAACGTATACATATAGTGATATAGGTTTAAATCATATGGAGCTATTAGGTAAAATGCATTTATAACTTTATTCACTTAAAAATTTAGAAAGTGTAATCTTAGTAATTTATATGTATGTCATTTATATTTCTCATATAGTTTTCTTAAACTAAATTTATAATATGCACGGTTAATGTTTTCGAAATTATTTTCTAATTTTATATTGTTATAAACTAGTCCATAAAATATGTTCTACAATCTCTTAAAATTCATAATATTAATTGAGTTGAAGAGAGAGGGTAATTAATTGTCATAAAAAAGCATGGGAGGGCCCACATATTAATTGTATTACTTAAATTTTCAACCAATGAGAAGCCTAGAAAAGACTTAGCTTTTATACCATGTAGATGCATTTATTTAATACAGTATATAAATATATCAATGTGTTTTTTTTTTTTTTTTTTAAAAAAACAGGCTCGTGCAAATTTGTACGGGTTTAAAACTTGTAACTATATAAATCAAAATCAACCTTAAATTCATAAATGATCAAAACATAAGTGAATAAACTTGAATGAGAAATATCTTGTGCTATTCAATAATTAACCTAATCAGTATTAAACATTTTCCCGATGAAATTTCTCTCAAACAATCGGCAGTAACGCGACATTCTGATGGAAAATTGTGTCGGAGTAACCTCATCACCACCTAATGGCTTTTTTGGAAAATAACGTCTTGGTAATTCTGAAATTAGCTGCAACATAAAATCTTATTTGAATCAAAGTCAAAGTTTTTCTTCATCATCCTCTCTATCTTTTATCCATTGTTGTGGCAAACCACAAATTAACATAACAATAATTGTTATAAGTACTAATAAAACATAGCAAAATTTTAAGAAATTGTCGTATATATATTGTGGTAATAGATAGTAATAAATCGTGGCAAAATTATAATAATAAAATTGTGGCAAATGTATATATATCGTGGTATTATGCATGCATAACATTAATTTATTAGGATAATATACATACGAGCAATAAATATTTTTTACGAGACGTTTTTTCTAACGGGGATAAATTTAAGGTGTCTAATTTAACTGAGAAGTTTGTATAACAAACAAACAAATACCATGTTTGATTTTACTGGAGTGTGAAAAAAGTGGTGATTAAGATGCGTAACTTAACATGTAAGTTTGTACAGAAGTGGAAGATAGCTAATTATAACGGTAGGTTGTTGAGGACTGACAAATTTTTGTTTTAATTGGATGTAGGTTGTAACAAGTAACTAGTAAGTATGCTTGATTTATACACTAATTCCTAAAAGTAATTACAACATGTTTTATTTATACACATGTTTCATAATTCGATGTAGGTTGTGGAGGTTTTGGTTTTATCGACCGTTGCGGTTGTTTATTGGACGTACTCGTATGTAATTGGTATTACAAATGTCCAAGAAATCACCGTCACCCCTGGATGGAGATTGGTTGAATACGCTACGTTTAAGATATTTTTTATCGATCATTTGCTGTTGTGTAACACACCATATGTCGATGAAAATACAAACGTAAAAGTTCGTATCCCTTACAACATTTTCATTAAGTATGTGACTATCTTGGGGGTGATTGACTTTATCGTTAGTCTTCCGGTCTCCCTTGTTCTCTACTTGTCGTTTCCAGTCCTAGCCAAATGGATAATCTCACTGGTGTTGATTAATTTACGATTAATTCAAGTTCGCAAGTTTAGCCCACGAAAGAGATCAAGAGCAGCCTTCTTGTTATTTGTATGTATTCCAATTTTCAGTTATCATAAATTTATATGAATGTAAAATTTTGCAAGACGTCATGAATATTATTCATTAATTGTTATAATTACAATATTCTAATGTGTTATTAAAATTGGGCGGCTTACCCTATTTTTGATCCAGTTGATGACTTGCATCTTTTATGTCATACCGAGGAAATATCCAAACGTAACAAGGACAAGAATTGATCTTGAGAAATAAGAAACAGGTTATGAAATTCCTTGAATTTTTCCGTATATTATGTCGTTCTATTGGGCGACAACTACTTTCACTACTGTAGGTTACGGGGACATTCATCCTGTCAATGTCAAAGAGATGGTGTATTGTATGTTGATGATGTTTTTTTGTGGCGGTTTCCTTTCAAATGCCATAACTCCGTTCTTGTAGCTAATAGTAGCGTATTTCAAAAGGCGGGGCACTTGTAAGTGTTTCTAATTACATTATTAAAAATGAATATTTTCCGTTTGTTCTCTTTACTTTGCGATGTTTTATGGCTTTTGATTATATTTTGTCCTATACTAGTTTTACAACCGTGAATAATTTGCACGGGTAGGATATTTAAACTATATTGTTAAAGTAACTATAGAATATTTTTCAAAACTATATTTTCATTCCAAAACAAAGTATGATATGAAATCTCTCTTAAAAGGTGAGTTTTTTCTAGTCTTTCGATTTGCAAGAAAAACTCACCTTTTTTTCCTTTCTTTTATGGGAAATAGGACCCATACAATTTTTCAAAACATTTAATTACTATCACTCCTATCCACACCAACTATCCTACTTTCATTATCTAAACTTATATAATATGATGACAATCTATACAAAACCATACATTATATGTTGAGACATTTGCTTTGCATTTTTTTACCGTATTTAAATATTCAATTTGATTTTTCGGAAATGTTATTTCACTTAAATAATTTTATTGTCATTGTATCTAAATTAAACCATACATTATATATATGACTAATCTTTTATAATAAAAAAAAAAATTAAAAAACCGCCTAATGAATATACTAAAATTTGACAAATAGTCAAATAACGAGTACGTTATATATGAAAACTCTTGGAAAATGAGTGAGGTACGTCGGGTTAGCTAAAAAGAGATGAAAATGATGCATTTTTTTAGAGAGGACAAAAAAAATGATGATGCACAAATGAAGGATGATGTAGATTAAAGGAAAGGAGATAGATCAAAGAAGATACATAAGAGTGCGGCGGAATTTGTGATGAATATAGGGTACGTACTGTGTAGTCATCGGAGAGGGTTTTACCGACGGTTTTATTGTCTGGAAATAAAAATTATGTATTAGTATTAAATAAATAGTTATCTTATTAAAATGGACTGTCTCACAGTATTAGACCGTCATATTCTATAATCTGTGTAAGGTGCTAAGGCCTAAGGGGCATGTTTTTGTAAAAATATATGTAAATAGATAACAAATGAATAATATACTTAAAATGAAAAAACAAAATAAAAAATGATCGAGACGGTGGAAGTAGTAGTTTCGAACTCATATTATAGTCGTGTGAGCTTTTAAAATAGTGAAATGTCGGCCCACATGCAATTTGGGCATATTCGGATCCTTGGTCTCAATATTGTTGTAGTATGACTTATAGATGCACATTTATTTTAACAGTTCGAGATAAAGTATAGTTATTTTAATTCACGTTTATATAAGATTTTTATTTGTTATTTATGCCAGCCTTAAATGTATTAAAATCATGTTATTTTCACCTTTTAACGATTTTATAATTGATAGTGACTTTAAATTCATTTTATAAAGCTATACTATTTTGCTTGAATAACAAAATTCAAGAAAAGTTATTAATAATAACGCCTATTATTAACTACGACCCATGCATTTTCTGCACGGGTTAAAACTAGTTTAAATTAATAATTATGTGATTCATAGGTGGGTGACAACGTCAAATAATGTCGTGTCTAGTAGTAACTTTTAGAGTCTTTCGTTCTACTTTTTACGGGTCATTAGCTTTGTTTTACGTTAATTTTAGTTTTTGTAATAGTGTTAGTATTTAGTATTTTAAGTCAAATTTAAGAGTCAAATCCCGAAAGTCAATAAAAGTCAAACCCGAAAACCCGAGACCCAAAAATCCGGAACTTGAAGTGGGCTAGCAAGGAATCATCAAGGTTTGAAGACCAAGCCAAATGGGTCAATGAAAGTCAAGGCGGGGTCAAATAATCATGGGGTCAACGAAAGTCAAGAAGAAAATCAAGGCAAAAATCTGGCAGTGCTCGACGCAGCCTGCGTCGTAGGACGCAGCCTGCGTCATCACGACGCAGCCTGCGTCGTAGGACGCAGCCTGCGTCATCTCTCAGCACGGGTTTTCTTCCTTTTTTCGTCTTGTCTTTTGGAAGCCCATCTTTCAAGGCCCCTAGGTTTGCGGACCAAGGGTATAAAAGAAGATTTCTGAAGAGAGGCAAGGATGAAGCATTCACCATACAACATCATATTTTCCTTAGCATTTTTCTCTCTTTTTGTTCTTCAAGTTTGGCTTTTGTAATAGGTTTTTCCTTAGAAATTGGTTGTATTATGAAGACTATGGGTAGCTAATCTCCTTTTGCTTAGTGTAATTTGAACAAGTTCTTCCCTTTTAGCATTGTAAGACTTTCTAATCCTTCCTTCTTTATTTAATTCCATCTTCCTTTGTTGATTTTCTTTGTTGAATGAATTGTTGTTAAGACCAACCATCTTAGTAATTATTTGTTTGATTAATTTGCATTGTCTTGATGAATTTGGTTGATTTGTCTTGATATTTGATGATGCAACTTGAAAGATTGTAACTTTGGTTTAAAAGTTAGAATCTTTTGAGTGGAATTTGGGTTATTATGTATTTAGAACATGGTTTAATGTTTTAGTTCATGAATCTAGCATGCTTCTTTGGTTTTGTGCTTAAAGCTTGCATCTTTATTTATGCTTATGGTTTAATAAGTATGGGTTTAGTTGTATTGGGTCATTTATGGATGGTTTAATTCATGGTGGCTAATTCTTTGAAGTTTGCAATAGATAAATAGAGAAGGGAGGAAAGGAGGGATCTTTACTTTGTTAATTATGGGGGAACTTGGGATAATTGCACTAAGTTGTTTTTCTTTATTTGAATCTTTGATTATTTAGTTGTTATTGGTGATTCTAGGATTGATAATCTTTTCTCATGAAAAACTTTCTCCCTATTTGTTATCTACATGTTTACCATTGTGAATATCATAGTTTGTAAGTAATTCTAGTCTTTGTTTCAATTAGTGTTTAATTTGTGGTTAGATTTATTAATTTGTTTAATCGGTTTTTAGCAAGAGTCTAGATTAGATTATTAGCATTCACCGCCTTCTCTTGGGTTCGATCCTTATCTTACCCTTACTCCCCCTTTACTTAGGATAGTTTGAGTCTAGATTTGGTTTTATAAATTGTTATTTGGCATAGCTAGTTTCCGGAATTAACGACCCCGAAAATAAGCTCGTCAAATTTGGCGCCGTTGCCGGGGAAGGCAATTTAGCTAATTTATCAAATTGAAACTCTTGTTAGCGTCATAATTTGTTTAGATTGTTTTTCAAATATTTCTTTTTGTATTGTTTGTAGGTTACTTGGTGTTGAAGTTACTAATTGTGTGTTGAAGTGTTTTAGAGTTTATGCCTAGGTCACAAGAAGGACTTGGTGACCAAGACATTGACCCGGCTTCTAGTAGCATTTCCAATTGGTTGTTTTCGAATCCCCTCTATAGGAGACCCTTTTGGAGGGAGCCTAGTGAAGAGGAGTTTGAGAACAATATTTTTCAAGAACCACAAGAACAAGTGTTTGTGTCACCACCTAGATCACCTCCTAGGAGACCACCACCTTTGAACATCATCTACCCACCCGAAATGGAAGATAATAGAACTATTGGTGAAATCCGGGCAAGAAACTATGAAGAGCAACCGTTGTGTATCGCATACCCTCCCATGGGGGATGTCAATTTCGAGCTAAAGGGGTTCTTTGTTCATAATTTGCCAAGATTTCATGGAATGGTGGGGGATGATCCCAATAGGCACTTGGCCGAATTTCACATGATATGCCAAGGGGCCATCCCTCAAGGAGTGACCGAAGACCAATTTAAGCTTAGGGCATTTCCATTCTCTCTACAAGATGCCGCTAAGGAGTGGTTATTTTGTCTTCCGGCCCATTCCGTAAATACTTGGGTGGGTTTGAAGAAGAAATTTCTTGAGAAATATTACCCGGATTCAAGGCATAACCATTCAAAGACGCTCATCACTACCATTGAGCAAGATATGGGGGAAACTCTCTATGACTATTGGGAGCGATTCAAAAGCCTCGTGGCAAGGTGCCCTTATCATGGGATGTCGGGGGATGATCTATTGACGGCCTTCAATGAAGGATTATGCCAAAATGACCAACGGATGATTATAGCCGCCACCGGAGGTGGTATTGATACCCTTAATGTGGCCGAGGCCAACAACATTATTGAGAAGTTGGCTATGAATACAAGAAGCTACGGGAGGAAGAATGAAAGGGGAGGAAGCTCTAGAAATGTATCTTCCATGGAAGATTCTCATGCCTCTCAAAATCACAAACTCATGCAAGAGATGGGTGAACTCAAAAGCTTGAATTGGTATCCAACTTGGTTGTCAACAAAGGTAGTTCGTTTTCTCAACACCCCGAACCGCTTGAATGTTCTTATTGTGGAGGTGACCATGCTACAAACACTTGTTACATCATGATTGAGCAAGGAGCCACCATGGAGAGTGTCAATGCCATGGGGTATGGGAACTACAATGCTAAAAACCCAAGTGGTGGAGGGATGTATAACCAAGTGGGAAATCGTGATCTTTTGGGGTGGGGAGGAGACAAGTCAAAGAGTTTTGAAAATGGTCAATTCAATCACTTGAGAGCCCAAAATCCAACCCAAAACCGAAACACAAATTTCAACCAAAACCCCCAAAGAAATTTCAACAACAACAACCCAAGACCCAACAACTCAAATTTTCCAAATAATTCTCAATCCCAAACACAACCAAACCAAAACCCAAATCAAGGGAATTCTTCTTCTCAAGGGAACTTGAGTGACATCTTGCAAACACTTCTTGCCAATCAAGAGAAGGATAGGTAGGAAGCAAGAAGGGATAGAGAGGAAGCAAGGAAGGATAGGGAGGCTAACAACCTTAGGGTGAACAACTTGGAAACCCAACTATCCCAAATGGCCTCAAATTTGTCAAAATCCCAAGCCTCAAGCTCCACAAGATTCCCATCTCAAACCATTCCCCCACCAAGGAAAAATGCTAGTGCCATGACATTGAGGGGAGGCAAGGAGTTGGAAGTAAACCCCCTTGGCAAAGGAAAGGAAAAGATGAAGAATATTGAGATGGAAACCATTGAGATTGAAGACCAAGGAGAATTGGTGGTTGGTCAAGAAGAGATATTGAGAAATGAAAAAGGGGCATCCAAAAGTATGGACCCAAAGGGAGAAAATTCAAGGAAGAGCAAGGACACTATTGAAGATGATGAAGTGGAGGAGTACATACCGGAAGTCCCATTTCCTAGTGCTTTGATAAGCACAAGGAAATATGCCAAGGAGAATGACTTATATGAGACTTTCCGGAAATGTGAGGTTAACATTCATCTCCTTAACTTGTTGAATAGTGTCCCTAGGTATGCAAAGTTTTTGAAAGAACTTTGCACACCTAGGAGAAATCCAAAGAAGGGAACCCATAAGGTTAGGGTGAGTGAACATGTGTCGGCCATTTTCAAACAAAATTTACCAAAGAAATGTGGAGACCCGGGCATGTTCACTATTCCTTGCACTATTGGGGGAAAGAGTTTTAAACGGGCCATGCTAGACTTAGGGGCTTCTATAAATGTCATGCCTCTATCTATTTATGAGACCCTAGGTTTAGGACCTTTGTCTAAGACCGGGGTAGTCATTCAACTTGCCGATAGGTCTAGTGTTTCCCCCAAGGGCATGGTAGAGGATGTACTAGTGGAAGTCGATAATCTTGTCTTTCCGGCGGATTTCTACGTCTTAGATATGGAATCTAGCTCTAGTGCCACCCCTCTCCTTCTTGGTAGACCGTTTATGAAAACTTCAAATACTAAGATCGATGTTTCAAACGGGTGCTTGACTATGGAATTTGAAGGAAAAAGGTTAACTTACAATATATATGACTCCATGAGGCACCCGAGTGACCATCAATCTTGTTTCTTCTTGGATATTTTTGAGCCATTAGTGAATCAAATGTATAAACTTTGTGATAGAGACCCACTCGAGGTAGCTTTAACTAACCCCATGGAAGAGGAAGGTTTGCGCTTGTTGTTGGCTTTTGATGTGCAGGAATGCCTTGAAGAATTGGAGAAGGAAGAGCCAATAGAAACATATGAGGAGATCAACGTCATAGAGATGCTGAAAACAGGGCAAGGCAGTGCTCGACGCAGCCTGCGTCACACGACGCAGCCTGCGTCGGACGACGCAACCTGCGTCACTGGACGCAGCCTGCGTCCTGCACTGGCAAACCTATCCGAGTTGTTTGCTTTGAGTATTCCACTCCACAAGCCCCTCCCTTCCATTATCCAACCTCCTAGGGTCGAGTTGAAGACCCTCCCAAGCCATTTAAAGTACATCTTTCTAGGGGACAAGAACACCCTACCACTTATCATTTCAAGCACACTCACCGAGGACCAAGAAGGCAAATTGGTATCACTACTTGAAAAGCATAAGGAAACATTTGGGTGGAGCATATCGGACCTAAAAGGGATAAGCCCGGTTACTTGCATGCACAAGATACGGCTTGAAGTAGATGCCAAACCGATCCGACAACCCCAAAGGAGGCTCAATCCACCCATGGCGGAGGTAGTGCAAGAAGAGGTAATTAAGCTATTGCAAATGGGTATCATTTTCCCTATTTCCGACTCTCGTTGGGTTAGCCCAACGCAAGTCGTACCCAAAAAAAGAGGAGTGACGGTAGTCAAAAATGCACAAGGAGACTTGGTCTCCACCCGACCCCAAACCGGTTGGAGAGTGTGTATTGACTACCGCCGCTTAAATGCGGTAACATTGAAAGACCATTTCCCGCTACCATTTATTGATCAAATGTTAGAAAGATTAGCGGGGAAAGCTTTCTATTGTTTCCTTGACGGTTACTCGGGGTATTTTCAAATCCCAATTGCACCCGAGGACCAAGTCAAGACCACATTCACTTGCCCATTTAGTACATTTGCTTATCGTCGTATGCCCTTTGGTTTGTGTAATGCGCCGGGGACTTTTCAACGGTGCATGTTGAGTATTTTCTCCGACTATGTAGAACAAATCATAGAAGTATTCATGGACGATTTCACCGTCCATGGGGACTCCTATGATGCATGTCTAAAACACCTTGCTCTTGTCTTAGAGCGATGCCAAGAGTCCCATATCATTTTAAATTCCGAAAAATGTCATTTCATGGTGACTAGTGGCATCGTTTTGGGACATGTAGTGTCGGAAAGGGGGGTTGAGGTGGATAAGGCTAAGGTTGACATTATCAAAACCTTACCTTATCCCTCTAACACCCGAGACATTAGGTCTTTTCTAGGACATGCCGGTTTCTACCGGAGATTTATTAAGGATTTTTCCAAGATTACTAACCCTTTATGCAAGCTTTTGCACAAAGAAGCGGAATTTGTTTTTGATGACAAATGTAGGAAAGCATTCAATGACTTGAAGGAGAGATTGGTCACCGCACCAATTATTCAAGCACCACGATGGGATCTTCCATTTGAAATCATGACCGATGCAAGTGACTATGCATTGGGAGTGGTTTTGGGTCAAAAGAGTGACAAGGGACCCCATGTGATCCAATATGCTTCTACCCTCTTGAATGATGCTCAAAAGAACTATTCCACGACGGAGAAGGAATTCCTTGGTGTGATTTATGCTCTAGAAAAATTCCGGTCTTATCTCTTGGGCACAAAGGTGATCATCTACACCGATCATGCCGCCATTAGATACCTTGTGGCAAAGAAGGATGCAAAGCCAAGGTTGTTGAGATGGATTCTTCTTCTAAGTGAGTTTGATGTGGAAATAAAAGACAAGAAAGGGGTGAAGAATGTGGTGGCGGATCATTTGAGCCGGCTAAACCATGAAGGAAGACCATCATGCCCTCTTGAGGAGGTTGAAGAGGTCTCCCTCATGAGTCACTTTATGCTATACAAGTGGAAGAGCCATGGTATGCTACCATGGTCAACTATTTGGTGACAAAGCGGCTTCCAAGCCATTTCTCTTCTCATCAAAAGAGCAAGGTCAAGTCCGATGCCAAGTACTATACTTGGGATGATCCTTACTTGTGGAAATTTTGCCAAGATCAACTTGTGAGAAGATGTGTGCCCGAGAGTGAAATTCCTTCCATCCTACATCATTGTCATGACTATGCTTGTGGAGGGCATTTTGGGCCACAAAGAACCGCTAGAAAAGTGCTTGAATGCGGTTTCTTTTGGCCAAGTCTTTTCAAAGATGCCCACAAATTTGTAAAAACTTGTGACCGATGTCAAAGGGTGGGGAATTTGACAAAGAGGAATGAGATGCCACAACAACCTCTTCTTTATTGTGAGATCTTTGATGTGTGGGGAATTGATTTTATGGGCCCTTTTCCAAATTCCGGTGGTTATTTGTACATCCTCTTGGCGGTGGACTATGTATCAAAATGGGTTGAAGCAATTCCTACCCGCACCGATGATGCCAAGGTAGTAGCCACTTTCATTCAAGAGAACATATTCTCTCGGTTTGGCTTTCCAAGGGCTATCATTAGTGATAGGGGGACCCATTTTTGCAACAAAGTGATTGGAGGCCTTCTCAAACGATATGGGGTGAATCAGAAAATTTCCACGGCCTATCACCCACAAACAAACGGGCAAGCCGAACTCTCAAACCGTGAAATTAAAGGAATACTTGAAAAGACGGTGAATCCGGATAGAAAGGATTGGAGTAAGAGGCTAGTTGATGCATTGTGGGCATATAGGACCGCTTTCAAAAACCCCCATTGGCATGTCCCCATTCCGCCTCATCTATGGCAAGGCTTGCCACCTCCCCGTGGAGGTTGAGCACAAAGCCTATTGGGCTATCAAATCTTTCAATCAAAACCAAGATGAGAGCGGTATGCACCGGAAGCTTCAATTACAAGAACTTGAAGAAATTCGCCAAGATGCTTATGAAAACTCTTCCATCTACAAAGAGAAAACAAGAAGATGGCATGATGGAATGATAAACCGTAGAGTTTTCAAGGAAGGTGATAAAGTTCTTGTGTTCCAAAACCGGTTTAAGCTCTTTTCGGGCAAGTTGAGGTCAAGATGGTTTGGACCTTACACCGTCAAGAAAGTGTTTACTCATGGAGCTATAGAAGTGGAGGGGCCCGGGGATGGAAAGCTCCTCAAAGTGAATGGCCACCGTCTCAAGCACTACTTCCAAGGATGTACCCGGGAGGGGGAAGAAGAGGTTTTGCTTGAAGACCCGGTCTATCAAAGTTGAAAAGCTTGAAATAGCTAAGTCGAGCCATCGACTCTAAATAAATGGCAAAACATTGTACATACTCTATCCTTGTGAATATGTCTTTGAAGTTTCTTTGTTAAATCTTAGAATTTAAGTTGTTTTAAGTTAGTTAAACATTGAATCAAGGAAATTTTTTTCGAAGTTACTAACGGTTTTGTGAAGTTTTACGAGTTTTTGGCCGCCTCGGGATGCGTGCCACGGATGAAAAGTTTGGGAATCGATGGAATTTGGATATTGGAGGTTATTATGGGCCATTGAAGTGAATTTGCAAGTATGGAGGTGTTTGGAGCACTTAGCAAAAATTTTGCTAAGTGCAAAAGCTAGGAAGGACCGGCAGTGCAGGACGCAGCCTGCGTCGTAGGGCGCAGCCTGCGTCGAATGCAGTTTTCAGTTTCTTTTCTTATCTTTGCCCGTGTTCTTCATAAAAACAAAACCCCATCATCCTTCTTTGCTTTTCACGACAAACACACCCAAACACCCCCAATCCCTCAAAAATCCATCTTTCTCACTCAAATCTTCCAAAACCTTCATCAAAATCAATCCCAATCTTCTCCCTAACCATTATTCTACACTCAATTACCCCAAAATCAATCTCACTCACCCTAAAATATCAGAAATCCGTCTTAAAAACCTAGATTTTTTTCCCCTCAAATTCGTTTTTATCGGGTCTTTTGCTGGTTTTTTAAGGCTACTTGTCGGATTCCTACCTATTTCTAATCATCAAGGCACTTGAATCTTGTGGAAAAGCAAAGGTATAACTTCATCCTCGATTCGTTTTCATCAATCGTCAAGTTTTTGCTCGAATTAGGCTAGCTTTAGTCTTAGGTTGAGTTCCCCTTTCCCCTTGCTTGATTGTGTAGTTAGGATTGGATAAAGTTTTCTGAGTAAGGTAAAGAAATTCAACAAACACTAGCTTTCTGAGGTGTAAAAATTGTTGCACACCAAGTGTTTGTTGAACTGCTTGAGCGAAAAACTTTTCGAGTGATTGCTTATTATTGTTGTAGTGTGTTGTTTGTTACATTTTGCAGGTATGGCACCAAAAATCTCTCAACTGTTTGGCAAGGGAAAAAATAAGAGGGCCGCGGTGAGTGAGCCCGACACCGAGGTAGAAGCGGTGTTTATGGGCTATGAGAGGATGCAAGCTCAGTATAAGAAAATTTGGGATCAAATATCCACTCACCCTCTTGTAGCAACCAAGTTCTTTTGCCCAACCACCCTCCATGCCTTAGGCATGTTCAACCTGACAAGGGACATGCTAGCTAAAGTAGGGCTAGAGGCTTATCTCGAGCCAAACGCATGGGAATTACACCTATAGGAGTTTTGCATACGAGTTTCTAGCCACCTTGTCGGAATTGGATGTGCCCGAAGGTGAGGAGAAAGCCTACCGCTTCCGATTGAACCAAACTTGGCATAATGCCACAACTTCCGAAATCCGTCAAATCCTAAAAATTACCAAGCAACCCGTAGACATTAGGTGCCCAAGGGGCAAAATGCACCAAATGTGGGGACACATTGCCGATGACCATGGCCCGTCTAAGGATGCCAAACTATCAGCCATCACCCACCCCGTACTCCGCCTAATTACTAGGTTCCTTACCACCATTTTCAACTCCACGGGAGAACCCACCAAAGTGCCGGAGAAGATCCGGCTTTGTTTGTGGACTATGCTTCCGGAGGGGGTAGGGATCCCGGATTGGGCCGATTTCTTTTTGAGAGCTTGCATCAAGCATAGGCAAAAATCGGCAAGGGCAAGCATCCATTATGGGGGGGTGATTTCTTTCTTGGTAAGGCATTATGAGGGGGGCATTCCTAATGGTCAAGCGGTGAACATATGTAGGGGTTTGACGAGGTACAACCATCTTGGGCTAGAAGAAGTTCACATGTTTAAGGCTAGCAAGGAGCAACCCTTAAAAGGGTTTTGGTTGGGAAGTGACGGGCTAAGCTACATGAAGTTGCCTAGACCTCAAAACAATCCTTTACCTAGAGGACCCGCGGCGTGGGATTTTGTTTGTCCTAGGGAGGAAAGTTTGGGGGTAAGTAGTGCGGAAGAGGAGGAGGTAGAAGAAGTGCCTTTGAGGCAAAGGAGGGCAAGGAGAGAGGGTGGTGAGGGAAGTGAGCATTTGAGAGAGGAGATTGAGATCCTTGCAATTGAGCAAGGCCCTTCCCACACCACAAATTTTGAACAACAACAACAACAACAACAACAACAACAACAACCACCACCATTTCATTTCCAATCACCATTCCCAAGCCACCATGATACCGACACCCCCATGTTTGATGCGGAGGGTCGTTCTAGCACACCCGTGGAGCCATGGCAACAACAAATGGCTAACTATTTTGCTAGCACCAACGACGTCTTGGCACACATTAGTGGGAGGGTAGATGCCTCAAACACTTGGCAACAATTACAAGGAGGTAGGCTTGAGAGTTTGGATGATTGGCATAATGTTGTGGAGGAGAGGGAGAGATTGAGAGGGGAAGCCGAGAGGGCTCAAAATGAGGAATGGAAGAGGATGCTAGACGGGCAAGAGGAAGCCCGCCTTTGGAGAGAACAACAAGACCAAAGGTGGAAAGAGCAAAATGATATGTGGGCCACCCAAAATGCTTGGAGAGAGCAAGCTACGAACCACTTTAGCGCTCAAAATGAGCGCCACCACACCTATCTTCAAGACTCCTATGAAGATGCGGTGGCGCAAGAGGACGTTTATGGATTGGCTAGCTCTCTCTTTGGGATGTCCATGCAACAAAACCCGGGCTACCCTTTTCCTTACACCCAAGCAACCCTTGATGAAGGCATGGAGCAAAGAAGACGGATTAGAGAAGCAAGGGATAGGAGGAGAAACCGAGGAGGTGCCTCGGGATCTTCTCCTTTCGGAAATTGATGAGGTAACATTTTTTCCTCTCCTCCACAATGAGGACATTGTGTATTCTAAGTGTGGGGGAGAAGATTGTACATAGTTAGTTTGTTTTTTTTTTATGCATTGTAAAATTTTTTTTTTTATGTCTTTATTTTGAAGAAAAAGAAAAAGAAAAAAAAAGAGAAAGAAAAGAAAAAAATTGAAAATCCCGGCTAGGTGAAAACCCACAAGGGTGGGCACCTAGGCAAGATTGGGAAGGTGGCCGAGGACGGAATGAAAACCCGAAAGGGCATTCCGGGCAAAATGAAGAATCGAGTTGCGAGCCACCAATGAGAGGAAAGGAAAAGCTAAGGTGAAAACCCGAAAGGGCACCTTAGGCAAAATGAGGGATTTTCAAGAAAAAAAAAATGAAAAAAATGAAAAAATGAAAAAAATTGAGCATAATTCTTCCTATGATGAGAATTTTTGGAGGAATAAGAAGGGAGTGATAAGGAGGAAAATTGGAAGGAGGCTAGTTTAGGACCCTTTTATTTTTATTTTTGAGTCACAAAACTTTGTTCCAAATTGGTGGATTTATGTTGGTGGTCGCTTGGTTGTGCAAATTGTGAAGTTTGGGGCCAACCAAGTAACCATGATTTGCATTAGTGGAGTAATAAGGGGGTGATATAAGGAGTGGATTTGTGTGAAGATTGTTGAGAAAGACCATCTCGCTATGCCTTGGGATAAGGCAAAGATGGTCATACTATCTTTATTGGGAGCTATAAGTAGGGAGGAGTTGATTTGAGTCGGAGTAGGTGGCATGTCGTGTCTTTAGTCTTGAGGGATGATATAAGGAGGGGGAGTGAGAGAAGAGTGTCACAAGAATTGAGTCTTTTTATTTTGTTTTTGTCATTGGTGGATTGTTCAAGAGGGAGTATAAGAAGGGTGTAGTGAGGGAAGAGAGGTCAATACCTCCACACACACTTTGTTGGGCTCGTGTCATTTATGCTAATCTCGAGTTTTACTCGGGACGAGTAAAAGTCCAAGTGTGGGGGTGTTTGACAACGTCAAATATTGTCGTGTTTAGTATTAATTTTTAGAGTCTTTCATTCTACTTTTTACGGGTCATTAGCTATGTTTTATGTTAATTTTAGTTTTTGTAATAATGTTAGTATTTAGTATTTTAAGTCAATTTGGAGAGTCAAATCCCGAAAGTCAATAAAAGTCAAACCCGAAAACCCGAGACCCAAAAACCCGGAACTTGAAGTGGGCTAGCAAGGAATCATCAAGGTTTGAAGACCAAGCCAAATGGGTCAATGGAAGTCAAGGCGGGGTCAAATAATCATGGGGTCAACGAAAGTCAAGAAGAAAAACAAGGCAAAAATCTGGCAGTGCTCGACGCAGCCTGCGTCGTAGGACGCAGCCTGCGTCAGCACGACGCAGCCGTCGTAGGACGCAGCCTGCGTCATCTCTCAGCACGGGTTTTCTTCCTTTTCTCGTCTTGTCTTTTGAAAGCCCACCTTTCAAGGCCCCTAGGTTTGCGGACCAAGGGTATAAAAGAAGATTTCTGAAGAGAGACAAGGGCATCAAGCATTCACCATACAACATCATATTTTCCTTAGCATTTCTCTCTTTTTGTTCTTCAAGTTTGGCTTTTGTAATGGGTTTTTACTTAGAAATTGGTTGTATTAAGAAGACTATGGGTAGCTAATCTTCTTTTGCTTAGTGTAATTTGAACAAGTTCTTCCCTTTTTAGCATTGTAAGACTTTTTAATCCTTCCTTCTCTATTTAATTCCATCTTCCTTTGTTGATTTTCTTTGTTGAATGAATTGTTGTTAGGACTAACCATCTTAGTAATTGTTTGTTTGATTAAATTGCTTTGTCTTGATGAATTTGGTTGATTTGTCTTGATATTTGTTGAAGCAACTTGAAAGATTGTAACTTTGGTTTAAAAGTTAGAATCTTTTGAGTGGATTTTGGATTATCATGTATTTAGAACATGGTTTAATGTTTTAGTTCATGATTCTAGCATGCTTCTTTGGTTTGGTGCTTAAAGCTTGCATCTTTATTTATGCTTGTGATTTAATAAGTATGGGTTTAGTTGTATTGGGTCATTTATGGATGGTTTAATTCATGGTGGCTAATTCTTAGAAGTTTTTGCAATAGATAATTAGAGAAGGGAGGAAAGGAGGGATCTTTACTTTGTTAAAATATGGGGGAACTTGGGATAATTGCACTAAGTTGTTTTTCCTTATTTGAATCTTTGATTATTTAGTTGTTATTGGTGATTCTAGGATTGACAATCATTTCTCATGAAAAACTTTCTCCCTATTTGTTATCTACATGTTTACCATTGTGAATATCATAGTTTGTAAGTAATTCTAGTCTTTGTTTCAATTAGTGTTTAATTTGTGGTTAGATTAATTAATTTGTTTAATCAGTTTTTAGCAAGAGTCTAGATTAGATTATTAGCATTCATCGCCTTCTCTTGGGTTCGATCCTTGTCTTACCCTTACTACCCTTTACTTAGGTTAGTTTGAGCCTAGATTTGGTTTTATAAATTGTTATTTGGCATAGCTAGTTTCCGGAATTAACGACCCCGAAAATAAGCTCGTCATCAAGTCAAAGCGAAGGAAGATGAAGCGTTAGTCAAGAGCTTCCAGAAGACGACTTACCCGATCGGGTAAGTGTGTACCCGATCGGGGATGTGTGCTGCTCCAAGCATTGCGGCTCCTTCATTCTATTTTTGACCTATGTATTTAATGCCCGACCTCTTCTCCACGAAACCCTAATACTATAAATAGATGCTCTAGCCTCACAACACAAAAACACTCTCATACACTATCTTACACAATCTAATCCTATATTTCATATAATCTTCTTATTAGTTTTCTCTTTAGTTTTAGTCTTTCTAGTTTAGTTTATCTTCTTCTTTTGTCTTTTGTTTCTAGTTTATTTCTGTCCATTTCATATCAAAACATTAGTTTAGTTCAATAAGAATTTCAATCTTTGTATCTACTTTGTTGGGTTCAAGAGTTGTAATTCAAAGTACGGTATTTCTATGCGAGGGATTTCTATTATTGTTATCGCTTTCATCGTTGATCGTCACCTAGGTATTCCTAATTTATCCTTTGCTTATTGTTCTTTATTGCTTTCCATTTGATTGTCATTTTCTATTTTCATTAGATTCATTTTCATGCTGTTATAATCATAGTTTCATTTCTTAGATTGTCATATAGCGTCGTTATTATCGCCAATTAGAGAGTCTAAATTATTGTCAAAATCAACTAAATATGCTTACCTTAACTTTCATTATTAATATCAACATAACCATGAGTGAGTAGTCACCTTTCTAGGGTGTGGGGTAGCCATGTTAGATTGATTAAAAGATGATAATTGGATAAAGGAAATTGGGCTTTTAAAACATTGTGTCTATGCATGTTTGGACTTTAACGATAGTTGAGGATTCTTGATCACAATCATTGACTAGTGAGGAATTCTTTTCCAAGGTTGATATACAGGAATTGAATAGACAAAGCGTGACATAGTGGATTAAGACCTAGTAAATCGCACTAAAAGCCTGCTAGACCATCTGATCTATGATTGTAATGAACACACCATTCTTATGAACGCTCAATGAATTATTTGCATATCCTAAATCCAATTTTATCAATATGTCAATCTACATGTTTGAACCTATTTTCCTAGATGCTTCTCATTATTGTTAATTTATCATTTGCTTTATCGTTTTCATTTCAATTTATTTTTATTTTGTTTTTATGCCATTCGTTAGTTTGGACATCACAAAATCCAAAACCAAGAAAATCATTAGATAAAACTCAATTGTGAGACGATTCACAATCCATAGGAAACACCATCTCCCTGAGGATCGACCCCTACTTCCCTAATTACTTTAATTCGTTATTAGCCAAGTCTGGGTAATTTATCTTTGTATCGGGCTTGCGACAAGCACGATCACTTGTCCCATTCAATCCAACGAAACCACCCCAAAAAGTACCTTATATCGCCCAAAAGTTTTCAACCCATTTACCTCATTAACAACACCATGTGAACTTTGTGGGGGAATTGGACATGTACCTCAACGATGTGGGAACAAACTCACACCTTTAACCCCTTTTCACCCACAAGTTTATCAAGCCCAATTTACTCATACGCCATAATACCCACCTTTTCAAAACGGTCTAATAGATGTCAAGTTAAGGGAGATAACCCGAACCCAACATAACATGAGCTCTTACTTCCTTTCTAGCCTAAACTCACTCAAATCAGCCATTTTATCTCTCCAAAAGAGAGTAGAGGAGTTGACCCCGTCGAGTTCTAGTCAAAACACCCAAGGGAGTGAAGTACCATCGATTGTCACAATTAATATGATTAGTGATAAACCTTGTGATCATCCTCTTGGGAATGAAAAGAGTAAGGAGCCTATCTTTAGGTTACCCCATGAACTTTACAACAATCCAACACAAGCCAAACCAACCAAAGTCCCTACACATGAGGAGACATCCCGTCTCGAAGCCTTGATCATGAACTTGATAAAAGCTCAAGGGAAATTGGAAGAAAGAATTGGAGAAGTAGCTTTGGCAACAAACGATGCTTTTTCAAAATTGGAGGCACGGATTGGTAAAACATCTAGGCAAAAAGAAGCAACCAAAGACTCTCGCAAGGAACCTACCCTTGAAGAAGGGAAGATTCTCATTCCTTCCAAACTTAAGGACCCAGGTTGTTTCAACATCTCTTTCACAATGTGTTTTCATAAGGTCAAAGGTGCATTGTGTGATTTAGGAGCCGCTATTAGCGTCATGCCTTTTGATTTCTATCATGACCATTGCCCCATACAAATGAAATTCACAAGTACTAGTCTTCAACTAGCCGACGGATCTATGCATACTCCCGCAGGAATTGTGGAAGATGTCCCAATACGGATTGGGTACTTCCTCGTTCCCGTCGATTTCTATGTCATATATTCAAAGAAGGAAAGGAATGACTATATTATATTAGGAAGGCCCTTCCTAAACATGGTTGGAGCTTGTATAGATGTGAAAGGGGAAAATATCACGTTTGAAATAGATGGATCGAGTGCCACCTTTGATAAAAAGGGGAATGTGTTGAGCGTTGGAGATGGCGACCTCGAGGCTTTCAAAGCTGCGGAGGCATGATGAGATCGCCATGGGTGTTGGCAAAAAGGTAAATGTGGAAACTCAAGGACGAATCCAGCTACAAGGAGCTTAAAATCCCTTCATAAGGCTTAAGGAGGGATAGCAAAACATAGTCTAGCATGACTTAAAAATGCGCTTGTCGGGAGGCAACCCGTCTTTTTCTTTACTTTTTCTTTATGCATTTTTTCTTTTACTTATTAGACAATGATTTTTATTTTGGACTACTTTATTTGGACTCTATTTTTGGATTTTGTGTTGTAATAGTTAGGAACATTTTCTTCGTTTCACTTGTTATTATGCATGTTTCGTATATAGTTTTTCGTACTTAGAATCGGAGGACCTATTGAGACAAGAAGGAGCTATCCTTGGCCCAAGTTGTCAAGATCACTAAGGTTAGTAAATATGTTCAAGGACATAGCCCAAAGGTAAGAGCAAGTGGCAAAGAAAAAAGAAACAAAAACCGGATCAGCAAACTTACCCGATCAGATTGCCGTATACCCGATCGGGTATATTGCATGTTCCGTGTTTTACTCTATTTTCTTCTATAAAACCCATTTTCTACCCTTTGTTTGCTGCCTTATACCCGTGTTATTCAATTTCAAAGCTCAAAATTCTCTATATTTCTTACAAAATTTGTTCCTATAGTTCATCAAGGGCAATTTCTAAGCATCATCAAGTAAGTTATTTCTACTTTAGTTACTTCAATCTCTCTATATTTTTCAGAAATCCAACATGAACAAACCCTAACTCAAATTTGGGGGTTCTTAATTTTGATTGCAAAACTTGTTTAAATTGGATTTCTAATGATTCTTACATGCTATAGAGTGAATTCTAGTGATTAATTAGGATGATTACTTTGATTTGGATGCCCATTTGCTAATTAGGATACTCATCTTTGCTATATGCTAAGAACTTATGTTTAAGTGATAGTATGATGCTTGAATTCATGCTTTATACTATGCACTTATGATCTTGTCATGTTAAGTTAGCATTAGTACCTTTAGGTAGTAGCCAAACTCATGATTTAAGTATATGTTGTTCATCTTAGTAACATATGGTTATGCTTAATGTCATCCATTTGTGCTCAAAATATAGCATGCCAATGTTTCACTAAGGTCACTATACTTGAATTTGTGCTTAAAGCTTAGTATTATAACACTAATGCTATCCACTTGTGTTTATGAATGAAGTGTTTTAATACTAGTTATTTGTAGAAAATGGCACCTACATTAAGGAAAGCAAAGAGGGCAAGAACCTCCGCTCACGGAGAAAGTAGTAGAGCACAAGAGGAAGATATAGAAATGCTTGAAGCGAATAAACAACCCGAAAATCAAGGGGATGCTATGCATGATCCTAACTTTCCGGGTGTGGAATTTAGCTCCAATGAGCAATGGCAAAAATGGTGCGTTCTTAAAAGCAAAGGTATGAGGGCTACCAAGTTCCTCAATGTTTCTTCTTTAAGGCATATGAAACTTCTTGAGCATGTTAAAGTGTTATTTAGGGGTCTAGGTATGAATGTTAGCATGAACTTTAGTTATGAGACCTACCCTCAATTAACCCTTGAATTTTTGAGCTCTTTTGAGTTACATCGGTCTAGAAATAGAACCATTATGCCTCAAGTTCGGTTTTGCTTGTTTAATGATGATTATAATATGAACTTAGAGACTTTTGCTAGATATTTTGGTCTCACCACTGAAACCACTGTTACCTCACCTCCAGAAGGCTTTGATGTTAGCCTGCTTTGGAGTGCTATTTCGACTTACCCTGTCTCTCGTTGGGATCATATCCCACACCAACATATACATCATCCCGCCATTAGAATCTGGCAAAGATTCATGGGATGGACCTTTTTGGGTCGTGCTGAACCTCATTTGGTGAGACGAGTAGAGTTAGAAATGTTAGGAGGATTTTTGAATGTGAATGGTGATGAGCCATGGTCTATTAGTGTTCCGTATCATTTTGCTGTTCAGTTGACCAAAGCTATTAATCCTAAGAACACTGCCATTGTCTATGGAGGTCTTATCACTCACCTTGCTATGCGAGTTTGTGGTTTTAACCAAGCCACCACCGACCTCCAGGCATTGACTACACCTCCCACCGAGATGGGAAATGGGTTGGATTATGATTACTTTGTTCAGCTCAACTGGTTTCGTGCTTCTCACCCCCATATGATTTGGAGGATTGCTGGCCGTGACTCGGTCAAGTTGACCGCCGAGGTAGAGCAAATTCCATTTCTTCGGCAGTGACCTCCACTTCAAGAGGGTGAGGCTATCTTACCCCGACCTACTTACTACCTTCCTGTTGGGGATATTACCCCCATTGACCCCCTGTTCAACTTAGATCCCGCCGCCCTGAGGTAGGATCATCCTCTCACTCGACCCATGCTGAGGGCGATGTGACCGCCATGTTTGAAGCCCTAACCTTGTCCGTTAATAGAATTCAGTCCGACCAGCAGCTTGCTTTGCACCCCATCTATGACCACTTTGCTAGGCAAGGTGTGATTAGACCTGAGGGCCCCCACCCGTCTTTTTATACTTGGCCCGAAGGGGGGTATGGTACTACTTATGCTGCAGGTGTGCCGCGAGACTGGACCGGATTACTGTGGAACCGACTATGGCGTCGAGAGTTTTGGGGGGTATAGAGGTGATTTTGGAGATCACCAAGTAGAGGAGTACCAGTCCTTAGGAGCCAGCAACCCAACCGGGATCATTGCTTCTCGTGGTAGCTATTATTCTGCAGATGATACCTACTACACAGATGCTTCTGGATCCGCATCCGAGCCACCTCCTTCTGAGAGGAGAGGCCGTAGCTGGTGGCCTTTGTGATTTGATGATGAGCTCCCCTTGTTTATAACTAGCTTGGGGGAGGCTAGACATTTTGTAAGAATTTTCTTTCTTTCCGTTCTTTCTTTTGCATTTTTAGTTTTATTTTTAGCCCTTTTTCCCATTAAAATTTCCTATTGTTCTGTGTACTATCAACCGTTTCTCGGTTTGTTTCTGTTATAATTGTATGCACATTGAGGACAATGTGAAGTTTTAGCTTGGGGGAGGATTTGCATTTAGGATTGCATTTAGATTTTTAGTTTTCTTTTGAGTTTATTTTCTTTTTATTTTCTTAGTTTCTTTTTAGTTTTTATTAAAAAAAAACAAAAAAAAAGAAAAATCGAAAAAGAAGAGATCATTTCCATCTTACATTTCTCATTTTATAGTTTTTATAAGCTGATGTTTCGTTTTATTATGAGGAATTGTGCATTCATGGGGATGTCTTGTACACAGTAGGTAGGAAATTGCATTTGGACTTAATTAAGCTTGATCTTGACTTGGGCAAGCTACTCATATTGTAAGGTAGAGCCTCCAGTGGTCGGTACATCTGAACCCGATCCCAGTTTAGGAGTGAGTAGTATCTCCTTATAGTCTGTGTTACATCAAAACGCATAAGTATGGTTTTTATTCCATTTTCTATAAGTATTACTGTCATGATCTACATCTTGAAGCCATTCAATCTCTTGTTCACCTTTCGCAAAAACACCCTTCTCTCTCTAGCTACATTATAATTTTGCCTACCCTTGTTGAGCTAGTAACCAACCATTTGTGTAGGGGTGTTCTATGCTTTTGCGATGTTCTGATAATGCCCATTTGGTGTGAAATTGTCTCGGGATTACTAATTCCCGGGTTTTGATGTGAAAGAGAAAAAGAAAAAAAAAGGAGCTTTGAATGAACGATGAAAAATGGAAAATAAAATTGAAAGCTCAAAAGAAAAAAAAAAGAAAAGAAAAGAGGAAAAACGCTTCCATGAAATGAAAATAAAGAAAATTATGGGAAGTCGTAATTTGGTTTGTCATGTTTAATAAGCCAATATGCTGCTTTTGGCTTTGACTTTTGTTGATGGGAATTGGTATGATTTGGATTGAGTATCCACTACACATTTGGTTATTACTAGCTTGACTTTAAGCTCCACATGACCAAAATCGTTTGTCCACTTTCTTACCCAAATTTCCCAAGCCTCTTCTTTACTTTACTAGTGCTTCTTACATTATATTTTGATCATGATTAGTTTTACTTAATGATTTTGGATTGTCTACCATACTAGACTGCGGGCACATTCTTATAAGTTGTAGATAGGTGAGTGTCACTTCAAATTTGAACCAATATTTCCTATTTTACAAAAATTTGAGTGAAGAGTGTACCGTAAGAGTCCATTGTCAAAAAGATCATGCAAGAGCTGAAAAGGTCCAAAGAATATTTTCTATGCTGCGCCGTTATGTAAATCTCAACCATGATCCGCATTTTCCTTCGCCCTTGTTGCTGCGGGCTTATGATTCATCTACTTATTAAGAGCTTACTTTTTGAGACTTGTACGATAGATTGATCATTGTTAGCTACCCTTGTCCTCGTTATGATTGTTATATTTGCTTGAGGACAAGCAAGGGTTTAGCTTGGGGGAGTTTGATAAGTGATATTTTGTTCTGATTTATCCCCCGTTTTAGCTCGATTTCTATACGATTTATGCACTTTGTTAAGTGATTAACAAGCTAATATTGCTATTCTAGTTGTTTTGCGTGTTTTGACTCGTTTTATAGGAAATGAAGCGGTTTTGCTATATTTTTTTCTACTTTATGGAGCAAAGACACTAGGATACGAGTTTTCAAGGAATTGATGATAGCCAGTTCACGATTTGATTATGATTCCGCTACATCCTTCATCGAATGAACTCAATTTGGATTTTGGCTTTGAACTTTAAAAGGAAATATCAACCCAAGTCAAGAGAAGATCAGCCCAAGCCCAATTCCGTATTGCATTGACTAAGACCAAGGCATAGGATTCCGTGCCTAAGATGAAAAGACGGAAAATCCATCTTACACAAAAACCCGATCGGATTACCAAATACCCGATCGGGTATTTCTGCAAGTGGACGTTACTTAGCTCTTCTTCAAACCGAGCTTAAATGAGTACATTAATGCTTTGACTAGGGTACATATTTGCACGAGGGATCAGCAGCCATGCAGCCCTATAAAACCCAATGATCATCACACACAATTATCATCATATACAACACAACTTCATATACATTATCATATTATCTTTAGCATACTTTTATCATCAACTTTACATATAATTTAGAGCATAATAATTTAGTAGTTTATTTCTTCCTTACAAGTTTTAGATTATAGTTTTCTTAGTATTTCTCTAGTGTTTTCATAGCTTTTGTTATTGGGTTGGACAATTGTTCTTTACTTTATTTATTACATAATCGTATTCCAATTACGGTAATTCTCTATCGTTGATTTACTTATGCAATTTTGACCATCATGAATTATAATCTCACTAATATCATTCTTATAATATTGTTGTTGTTAGGAAATCAATCTAAAGTTAATCTAGTTAAAACCGAAATATTAGTCAACATATCACATTATAATTTACCTAATCATATAATCCTAAAGATTGTCATTAGAATCATTATTAATATAATCACCATAATCACTTTAGTATTTATATTTCATAGTCTAATTTCATACATCTTTTTCTTATTAATTTACTTAATCACATAATCACATAAATTAGATTAATTCTAATATTGTAAAATTATCATTGTGTAAATAAAATAAATAGAGTTGTAATATTGAAATGATTCACGAGTTAAATGAATTAAAAGAAGAGTAGTTACCAATTGAACCATCTAGTTGTTTCTTCCTTTGGTCGTGTCAAAATTCTATAACTATGTTTAGTGGCCATAAACAATTGTTTGTATTAGTCAATTTCTATCTTTATAACGAGAGTTGGGATGGGAATTAGGACTTCCAATAGGGGTTTAGTGACTTAACCATGCTGAGAGGACGTTAGGACCCACTAAAAGGTCGGTACAAATCCGAAAGGAATATACCGCTACAAGGCCTAGACAATCATAGTAATTCTAATGTTGGTATCTATGAGACTTTTAATTAGTTTTACATGTATTTCTCTTTCGCTATTTCAATTTGATTAAATAGTTTATTTACCGTATTAGATAGTTTATTTCATTGTTATCTAGTTAGTTTACTTTATCATCTTTCCGTTTCCGTTCTTAGATAGTTTACTTTATTATTATTATTTAGTTTATTAGTTTAGTTAGTTAGGCTTTCAATATTGTCATTTAAATATCGTCTTTAGTTAGAATTTAATTGTTGTTATTCGGATCAGAGGATTTCCCCGATCGGGTACGTGACAACCCGATCGGGTAAGTCTTCTGCTTTGAGTTTTACATTCTGCAATTTACATATTTGTCATTTACATATCGTCATTTACATACTTGTCATTCTATTTTATGTTAATAGCTTATACAACCACCTCAAATGACTCGAACTTAAATGAAAATCAATCCATAGCAATTCATAGTTAACACGTACTCCCTGAGGATCGACACCCTACTTCCCTAATTAGATTCCTTATGTTGTTAGCCTAAGTGCGGGTAATTAGTTTTGTATCGGGACCGCGACATAACCGATCATATCATCATCAACACAATTTCTAAACTTACTAATCATATTCTAAATACGTTTACTAACCTAGAAAAGACATAAAACACGTAAATGATATCAAGTAACCCTTCACCGTTACCTTATTGCGTCTTCACTCCGCGTCAAGGTCCTCTTCGATCAAGAAGTAGTCTTTGTCGGGATCTTGGAGGTCACCACCTGCAATTAGTTCATAAAAGATGAATATGATTCACCTTGAGAAAGACGGAAAGTTTGAAAAGCGAGAAAGACGATAATTTTACTACCAATACGGATAGAGGACGATGAGAGGGAAAGAATGAGACGAACTTACGTGAATTTGAGCGAGAATTGAAAGAGTTATCACGATTCTAAGACGGATCAAAATGGAAGCTAGGTTTTTGGGGTTTTCTTAGTGAGGTAGAAAGAGTTTGAGTTTTGTGAGTGAATTAGGTTATGATGGAGTATGAGGGGAGTTAGTGGAAAAAGTCAAGAAAAGTCAAAGACGCCTTAAGACGTGATTCACTTGAAATCTCGCGTAAAATCCAAATACGAACTCGGAAATTCTAAATTGACACGGGAAATTTAATTCTAAACAAAAACTAAATTTCGCTGAAAAGTATCCGTAAAATATTTTTACTATTAAAATAGGGTACATTTGCGGGTGTTACAATGCATGTGACAACATACTAAATGTTTATGTTCAGATTCATAGCGGAAGTATTTTTAACCATTTGACCTTCATTTATTTCATTTTATCATATAAATATCATAAATCATGAGAAATAAGTCCACTTCACACGAAATTCTACAAACAGTAAGTAAAATGCATGTGTGATATTGTGTAAATCATATTAGGATCAGAATATATTGACATGCAAATGACTTTGTAATTTTATCTTATAACACACAAATTACTAGTTTTCTTTAAGTTACATTAACTCGAAAAAACTATAAATCGATTATGCATGCAACAACCAAAGCTCTTGATACCGCTTGTAAGTTTCTTAAACTCAATATTAGACATTTCTAATAACAAAATATGAATAGTTTACTCTTAAACTATGTGTATCTTATGCATACATAACAAAATAACATAAAGATAAGAAGAAACTTTTTCCTTACATTGAATATGTATGAAATGGGCACAATATTTAAACTTCTTTTAAATATTGTTCTTGTGTTAGTAATAAGAAGGAAGATCTCCAAGTTCCAAACTAGAAACTCTCCTCAAGGATTTGTACCTTGACAATCCCTTGAGAACTATTATTATCTAGTCTAGATATGAATATTTGTTCTCTAAAACTTGTCTAATTATCAAAATATTACTACAATTAGTAATGATTTATGAGTATATTAGAGAAAAGAATAATATGGCTTATTATTAGCCATAATCATTATGTTTATTTTACAATAAAATAAACACCCACTAAGGCTTACTAGCCTTAACATTTTCGCCCCCATATAAAAATAGGTCTATTTTAAGTTTGTCAATTGTATTACGAAGTGATATGTGACATATTCCAAGCCTTTTGTCAATATAACGCATATTTAATTTTTTAAATATCATCTTTTTATTAAAAAATAAATCACATAGGATAAATTAACTTGGTGATTCCTAATCACATAAAATGGATTATATCAATATAATTAACAACATTTGTAATTATAATTAATCTATTATTCTTGATTCAATTGTTTCATAAACAATAAACATATATTAGTAATTATACATTTTAATTGCTAAATCAAATCTTATTTAATCAAATTACAATAAGATATGAATTCTCACTCACAAAAATTATTCAGTTTTAAGGAATTAATCAACTCGTATCTTAATACGACTAATTAATATATCAACTACATATAGGATGATTAGCCATGATCATATATGAGTCTAGGATGATTAGTCATAATCATTATGTTTATTTTACAATAAAATAAACACCCACTAAGGCTTACTAACCTTAACATTTTTCGCCCCCATATAAAAATAGGTCCATTTTAAGTTTGTCAATTGTATTACGAAGTGATATGTGACATATTCCAAGCCTTTTGTCAATATAATGCATCTTTAATTTTTTAAATGTCATCTTTTTATTAAAAATAAATCACATAGAATAAATTAACTTGGTGATTCCTAATCACATAAAATGGATCACATTAATATAATTAACAACATTTGTAATTATAATTAATCTATTATTCTTGATTCAATTGTTTCATAAACAATAAACATATTTTAGTAATTAAACATTTTAATTGCTAAATCAAATCTTATTTAATCAAATTACAATAAGATATGGATTCTCACTCACAAAAATTATTCAGTTTTAAGGAATTAATCAACTCGTATCTTAATACGACTAATTAATTTATCAACTACATATAGGTATGACCTTAAGGGATCAACTAATCACCACCGTCAAACGACAGTAACGTCAAACTCTAGTTAGCTAATCATTACTGATTAATGTTGATTAGTTGACTATATAATAGAATTATCCCTTTGTATTCTTATTATTAAGATTTAATATGTGATCGCACTATTGTTGAGGACACTTAATCCAACAGATCATTCGGCCTCGTTACCTCGATTCCTATGGAGTTTCCTGTCACGTTTGCATACACCTACCAATTTGACCACTACACATTTAGTCATACTTTATACAACTAAGATCCCTGATTAACCCTTCAAGGCACTTTCCTTTCATAGGTCGACGAGTTACCACTAAAATTAAGTTAAGCTAAATCTCGCGACGTTAAACATGTAAGTTTGAGGGTGTTAAAATCCCTTTAATGTCGTTTTGTTTATTTTTATGCTTTATTTTATATGTTGTACATCACACAATTTTAGAAACTATTTTAATTTTCATTTAAAACTCATAGTCGAACCAAGAACCAAGTTGTGCATTAGAGAGGGCGCACCACATCTAACACCTGCGAATTTAGCGATCATATTTTATTAATATTAGTTAGTTTTAATTTCTGAAAATAATATTTTAGCTTAGTGGGTTGAAACCGTGCCGTTTCTGTTCGTTATGAGTCCGTAATCGGACTCTACTCGAAAATCCATGTAGTGTGAGCCCACTTTGTGTTTTGGGCCATCAATTATGCATACTCCTAAAATAAACCCACTAAAACTTCATCTCCCTCCTCATATTTCATCATACATCTTCTTCTTCCCTCAAGCCTAAAACCTCTATTAAACCTCCATTTTCTCAAAAGTTCAAAATCTCAAATCTCCCTCACTTCTCAACCAAATTAGTTGATTTTTAGTCCAATCTTCTCCTCTCTTCATTCTCTATCTATCTAGGTAAGAAAGCCGTCAACTTTCTCTCTTATTCAAATATTCTGTCTTTCTCGAAGCTGAGCAGTTCTCATCTTTCTGTATAGCAATTGTAGGCGAAGACTTGGAAGACCCGGTTAAAGACTACTTCCTCATTTTAGAAGAGCCTGGAGATTTAAAGAGTATAACGTAATGTAGACGGGTTACTCGATAGTAGATTACTTGCGTAGTTTTTTGTGTTAGTTTAGAAATTCACATGATAAAGATGAGTTCCTTAAGTTGAGTTAATCTCATTTTTATTGGTTACTCGATATTACATGTTGGTTGACATGTTGTTTTTAGAAATATGGTGATGAATATTTTGATTTTGGAACTAATGTTGATGTTGCTGAAATTAGGGTAAAGTTGGATTTGTTATGTTGAGTTGGAAGATGATTTTTAATGTCTTTAATCCTTGTTCATGTCTTGTTTGTGGTACAATATTGTATGTTGAGCTTGGAGTTTGAAGATTCATCAACCAACTTATTCTCTTTCTGTCTATGACGTTGGCTGCGCTGCCGGATTTTGGGTACTCGGCTTCCGTTCTGTCGATCGAGTCTTTGATGTGTTCACCCCTAGCCACATTTTGAATCGGGTACACGCCTTGTCCCGAGAGTCTGGCCAGATTTAAACTAAGACCTTATTATTATAGTAGTCCTACCGGGAGGACAAGAGTCTAGGGTAGTCTAGTCTTGCATAGTGCTGATGCTAGTGCATTTCATTTACCGTGAGAGTGTGTTTGCTTCATATGTTGGATGAACATGGTAATATGATGGTTTCCTATGACTGATTGTTGAATGCCTTACATAGTATTGTGTGTCCATTTCCCCTTTGTATAGCTACTAGTGGCTTACATTTGAACTTCTCTATTTTTCTGCATCTTTTGCGGCTGTTCTAAGGCGGAATTTTGCATGTTCTCGCCTTTTATTGCCTTGTTTTGCATGCCTGGTTGTAATCAAATTCGAGGGTTTTTCCTTATCCGTGGAAGAACACATTTTCAAATCTAGCTTACCTTTATGTAGATACCTCGTTTCTACACCTTCCGCCTACCACCAGTGATGATTGGGCCGCATGTTTGGTACGCAGATTGATTTATGGCAATTTGTAAGTTTATCGTCAAGTGATAGCTCAAACACTTGTGTCTACCCCTTGGTCATCATCTACGCGCCGGTACGGTCGTTTTGAGGCTCATTAGAGTTCATTTGGACTCCGGGTCGAAAATCGCTTCATTTTCTATAAATCGTTTTAAAACTCCGAGTCGGAACACTCCGGAATATTCTGATTGTTTTATTATATATTTCAAATTCTATCCTTTTTATAAAATTATCTAGTTTCAAGTTTTAAAAGAGAAGTATAGATCAACCACAATTCCGTAATAGAAACGTGGAAATCTTCCTACTTTAGCAGGAAACCTCCGGGGAATGATGCAGCACATGCTGCGCCTCTTCGAAGGACCACACTCCTGCTGCACCTCTTCCCTAGTCCTGTTCATTTCCAAAGTTTGAGTTGTTCTACGACTCTTTCATATTTTTACTATAAAAGGAGAGCTTCGTTCTCACTTTTAAGGCACGCGAGTGTTCCGCCCCTTGACTTCTCTCTTTGCATTCTACACATTTCTTTAAACTATCAACATCTACGTGCTTGATCAATCGACCACGTAAGCTCAGATCCTTCTGAGTACCCGTCACTTTTGCATTTGACCGACCCAATTTACCAACTACACCTTAATCAATCTAATCAATCAATCCTTTTACGAGGACACTTCCTGCATATATTCGAGTCGAGCTGTAGCTAGAACGTTAACTATAGTCAAATCCCATTTTGTCAACATGTAAGTCTGAGGGTGTTAATCCCGTCTTTTATTTATTCTGTATTTATTTTCATATTATAAATGTAAGATATATGTCGGAAATAAGTTCAAAATCGATTTCAAAGTCAAAACCTTTTCATAAAATTTTTTAGTAGTCATCAGACATCGAGAATAAACACAGCATCTGTTGCGCCTCTTCTAGAGGTTCCTTGCTCCTGCTCTTCTTCTTCTCCCTCTGGTTGTTGCAATTTTATTTTCTTATTTCTTTTTATTAGTCACTGACATAAAATTAGTGTAATTTATTTATTTAAATCACTTTCACTCGAGTCTTAGATTCATAATAAAAAAGCAAATACCAACGAAAATTAACTGATTGCGATTCTGGCTTCACAACCAGAACCTAACTTAAGAACAGACGCAATAGGTGTTGTGCCTCTTCCAGAGGGCGCAACTGCCGATGCGCTTGTTCTGCGATAGTTTCTGTCTCTAAACTTCCTTTCTCGTTTTGACGTAGCCTTATTTATGTATTTAATCAACTATTAATCCTAAATATCGCTGGTGAACTGTTCATTTAGTTTTCTAATTCTTTCTTTTCTTCAAACTTTTATTTTGTATATATTTATGGCATAGATCAGGTAAATCATTGTAATCTCATTTAATTATTGCATTCTATGATTTTCTACCTTTCTTTCATGTACACTCAATCCTAAACTCCAATTTCGACATAATTGAATGCACATATTATATGTTCACCGACATAGTTTAATTCACATGGTAGGATCAAATTGTGAATGTTGCATTGCATGCATACAACCGATCGCATATCAAATACGAAAAATTTCCTTTACCATTAGGAGAGGCCGCTATCGAGGCGGGCGGGATTAGGTGTTCGATTAAAGAGCTTCCTAATACGTACCCTCACCCCTTACTCAAGATCTCTGTGAACATTCATGTTCATGGGCATCCACAAGAGTCATTCTAGAAATAGAATGCTAAGGGTAACGAGTTCTTAGTGTTCATCTCATAGCATTATGTCTTGACATGGCATATAGTATCCGAACGAGTCCTTATTTCCATCCCGTGTGCGCCCCTCCGTAGTTTCCCTTGTACCACAGTACGACAAGGATCCACAATCCTTGTATCACACTTTCTACTTTCTTTTATTCAATCTTTTCACCTTATACAATGTTTTAACTCTTTCCTTTTGTTTACCTCTTAAATCACTAATAATCTATATTAGTTGATTTAATGTGTCAACTTTATACATTTAAGTCTAATAGTCAATATTAGCACATATCAATCTAATTTTAAGTCTAATTTCACCATTCAAATCAAAAGTTTACACTTTTATTTAACTTATTCAACTTAAATTGCTAATAATCGGGATTAGTAAGTCTAACTTGGTAATCCTTGTGATTGGATGTCTAATAATCAATATTAGAACATTCAATCCAACTTTAAATCTAATTCCGTTGTTTTCAAATCCCGTCTCAAATAATCAATCCAGTGATCCTTGATAATTATTATCACGCAATAGGTCGATTCCATCCTTATATTTTATTTTAGTTTAACATTTGAGTCTTTATAAATAAAATAAACTAAAAACGCTTTCATAATTAACCAATTGACAAAAATGGCAAAACAAAGCCAAATAGGCTCTTATAAGGGACGCATCAAGTGATGTACCTCTTCTAAGTGTGTATCAGGGTATGTTTCCCTCTATGCTAAGAGTTTTTGACTGATAAAGTCATACTAGCTCTTAGAAAGGGCAGACCATGGGCTACACATCTACCAAGGCCCTGTTTGCCTCTATTTCTCGTTTGTCCAGACGTAATCGATTAGGTCTAATACTAATCGACTATTAAACAATATTATAACTTGTTCTGTTTCTTAATAGCCTTTATCAATTATTTTTTGGCTGTATTATTTCAAATTCCATTTTCAAATCATTTATTTTGTACTTGTGCGATGTCTATATCATTTGTATTAATTCCATGTTTCTCACATATAAACAACATTAAATCAACTTTAACCTTCAATTCATACTTGTTTAATTAACTGACATAGTTCATTCTCACATTCTAGGATTCAAACATATTATTTTCATATCATTCATTTACCACCTTTAGAGTCAGGTGTAACGAATATCACTCCAAATGCTAAAGCGATGTTTGTGACTATGCCGATATTATTTCCGAATAGTTGCATGGGATTCCTTCCGAGCGTGATGTTGAGTTCTCTATCAAACTTGTTCCCATAACCGGTCTTATTGTTAAAGCTCCCAATCGTATGGCTCCGACCGAGTTGAAGGAGTTGAGAAAGCAACATGACGAGATGATTGAGAAATGTTTTATTTGCCCGAGTGCCTCGCCTTAGGTTGCTCCCGTGCTTTTCGTGAAGAAGAAAGATGGTTCCATGAAACTTTACATTTATTATTTATAGCTTAACCGGGTTACAATAAAAAACAAGTATCCATTGCCAAGAATTGAAGATTTGTTTGATCAACTCAAAGGTGCTTCTACTTTTTTCAAGATTGACTTGAGATCCGGTTATCACCCAATTCCTGTTCGTGAGTCAGATATTCCCAAGACCGCCTTTAGTACGGGATAAAGGTTACTTTTAGTTTAAGGTGATGCTATTTGGTTTGAGGAATGCTCCCGCTATCTTCATGGATCAAATGAATCGTACCTTTAGTGATTTTCTTGATAAGTGTGATGTGGTGTTTATGACATACCATTAATTTGGACTGATTCTTCTCTTTATTCTCTTACATTTTTACATTAATTGATGTGGTTTTAGCGTCGGTTTCATAGCATTCTTCCCCTTTTCCGTGTACGCCCATATTTTGTTTTTCCCGTCTCATTTTGTAGGAAATATGCCAAAGAAGGGCGAGATGGGATTAAGGACGAGAAACCGTCACTAAAATGAAGAAATGAAAAATGAAACAAAGAAAAAAGAGAAGAAGGAGAAGGAGCCCAGCCAACCAGCCCACCGTCGGCCGTGCAGGCACACTCCCCCTTGGTTGCAGATAGACGAGGAAGAAAGAATTGGTGGACTTAGAGCCGGCTTGGCCACCAGCCGCCGGTCCACCGGCTCCAAAGCCTCCCAACTACCGAAACAGACTAAAAAAGAAAAATGAGAAGACCCTCATGTCGGCTGGTCGACGGCCGGTACACCGGCAGAGAGCCACGCGACACCATTGAAGACGAAGCACATGAAAGAGAAGTCCCCCTACCGATCGGCCGACAGCCGGTCTGCCGGCAGAGGGCCACGCGAAGACTGAAAAAGAGCAAGGAGGAGGAACTTTGCCGAAAACGAAGAAATTGAAGCTTTGTCGCGCTGCCGGCCGGCCGAAAAATCTGATCTTGGTTTTGACCTTCTTTTTCTTTTAATTTGAGATCTAAATATTGAGAGGATTGTATAAATACCCCCATGAACAAATGTAACTACATACAACCAAATACTAACACCATAATTTAGGAACCCTAGAATTAGAAGAAGATTATTCTCCTAATTACTATTCAATCCTCCCTTAATTAACACCAACTACTTCTTATTTCCACTTAGTTACCATTAGATCTAGTGTTCTTATCAGTTATTGTTGAAAATTTGGTTTGTAATTTGAAGACAAGAGGAGACTCTTTTTTTTTATTATTAATCCAAGTTTCCATATTTATTACAAGTTTGGTATAATGTTCATCTTTATTTCATTTACTAGTCATATAAAGGTTGATGCTGAGCATGTCTTATCTTGTTAATTCATATCAAAGTATCCATCTTAATTGCCTTCCCTTATCAAAGTAACCATCTTAAATGCTTCCATGCATGCTTGTTTAATTATTTTATATGGTGAGCATGTCTTCTCTTGTTAATTCATATCAAAGTATCCATCTTAAATGCTTTCCCATATTAATATGAGAGAGTAGTGTGTTTCTAAGGTAGATGTGGCATTTAGTATAAGATTAAGGGTTGATTATGATAATTGGGCATAAAGATTAAGTCGTTTGGTACTCTACTTGTTTTCTGAACACAAGGTGTTTGATGAAATTCTTACATGAGTAGTTTAAGTTATTTCCATGATTGAATAGTAGTTTAGGTGAGATCTTAGATTAATTTTTATTGTTCTTGTGTGTGTTTTGAATGTTTAAGGGGAGTTTCGGGCGAGAAGCCGATCAAACCTTAGTCTAGGGTTTGTCTTACACCGAAAGATGGAGACTTACCTAAGGACTATCTTACACCGAGAGGTGGGCACTTTCTTAGACTCACCATTTGACCGACCTTAACCGTCACCATAATCGACTTTCACCTATATTAACAAACCGCGACACCTTAGTCTCTTTTAATTTTTGTTTTTGATATACAACTGTTTCCTTGTTAGCTTTAATTGTTATTGACCACCAATCATATGCTTCCAGCTAGAACTAAACTAGAACCCAATTAAACCGTATTAGAGCCATGATTACCGTCCCTAGGGATTCGACCCTCGTAATGCACAATGACAACTCGTACGCTTGCGAGGCTAATTAAAACATACATCGCGTTTTTGACGACGATCCCGGGGACGACAATATTGGATAAGATAGTTTAATTTATTTTAGGCTTAGTTCATTTTTATTTTTTTGTTTTTCCCCTTTGTCCTAATGCATCTATTTGCATTAGGACTATTTGATCTTTCTTTGAGTTCATGAGTAGGTGTTTTATCAGACCTCTTTTCCCACTTGATCGAGAGATTGAGCAGACTTTCCGGGTAAGAAGAAGACAAGCAGTTGCCTCCTTAAGAAGATCTCTCATTATTCCACCAAATATACAACCATCCACAATAGATTCATCAACGTCTCAACCCTCCATTTCCACCTTATGACCTCTAATCATACCCAAACCACCCTCCAATCCATTCTCCCATATATTCACCCACTTCCTCACAAAGTTCCAACAACACCCTTTCACCCACAACACCAAATTCCCCAAATTCACCAAGAAACAACCCCTTTAACCAAGAAATGGCTGACCAACCCATGGGTTATTACAATAGGCCGGATCCTAACCGGTCTTGTTCGGCCATCGATTTTGGGGTTATTGCTCCCAATACCTTTGAACTTCGACACCATATCATCTCTTTTATTCAACAAGACATTTTCCACGGGTTGAAGAATGAAGATGCCAATAAACATTTAGTGGGATTTAAGGAGAAGGTGGGAACAATAAACGAATTGTAATCACCGAAGACCAAATCCTCCCCATGTTATTCCCCTTCTCCTTGAAACACAATGCTAAGAAATGGTTGCATTCTCATGAGCAAGGTACATTACCAACACGGGGTAGCCTCTCAAAGGCTTTCATTAACAAACTCTACCCTCTCTCAAAGACTGCAAGGATAAGGCATGGACTTCAAACCATCAAGCAAAATGATTTTGAGACATTTAGTGAAGCTTGAGAAATGTTTAGGGATCTTCTCACATCTTGTCCTCATCATGGAATCCCCAAGTGGATGACCACCCAAACCTTCTTCCAAACACTTGAGCAACGATTTAGGGACATGATAGTGGCGGCCTCCTGCGGTAATTTTAATAAAATGAATAATGCCGAGATCACGGAGATGATTCAAAAATTTCCGAGATGGAGAGTAACTATGTGTTAAGGGCAGTGAGGGTTAGAGTGAAGGGCCTACTAGACTTGAACTGGAAACAAAGCTCAAGCTAGATGAGTTATCGAAGAAGTTTGACAATTTGGGGGTTGAAAAAGGTAAGGGACAAATCCATCATATCTAAGGGGAGAGACCTAGTCATGTTAGAGGATACTATCATGAGCAACCAAGGTCTCCTCCAAGAACCTACTCTCAACAACCCATTTGTCACACATGTGGTGGAGTTGGCCACACATATGACTTGTGCCCTTCATTTCCAAGAGATGACCATTTTCAACAAGATAACTATGCTTTACAAGATCAAACCAGGTATTCATACCAATGACAAGAGACGTTTTATCAGGCTCACAATCCCTGGAGAGATAGTTCACTAATAGGCCGAGGGATAAGTAATTCGACTCATTGATATCCAGATCATGAATGTTTGGAATCCATATTATGTAAAGATAATAATGTTAATCAAACAGATATTTTTAAAATGCCCATGTTTCTTTCTTTGATTCTTTCGACGGATACTAGGATTTTTTTTTAATAATTCGAAATCTAATCAACCCTTGGACTCCCAATATCAAGTTCCTCAATATCAACCACCTCAAAAACCCGACCATTCAAGGTCATACAACAACAACCACCAAGGCCAAAATTCCGATTCTCGGAGATTTTCACATCAAAACAACCAATGTTATGTCCCTCCTCCATTTAGGGACCAAAGAAACAACAACAACCGATACTAACAAAAAAATCACAATTCCCAAAATTAACAAAATCTCCAACATCTATCTCCCTTGATTGAACAACCCAAATCTTCACTTGAACAAATCTTGAAAAACATGGAGAGTCGGGTAATCCAATGTGAAGCCAATATGCATCAAATTTCAAACTTTTGAGGACCAAAATCTCAAATGACCAAGACCAACAAAGAAATATTGATTCTTATTCAGCAAATCAAGAAGCCATAAATGTTCAAAAGGGTAATCATATTCTACCAATCCAAGGCTCTCACCCTAAGGATGGACCACCACATGAGCAACAATTACAAGCTATCACTTTCATGGGTTGGAACAAGTTGAAAGAACCCAAAAAATCCATGACTCCAAATGGCAAGAGAAAGTTGAAGGGTAAGATGGTGGAAAACCATTACCCTAGTGAAGAAGAAGAGATACCAAGGGATAATAAAATCGCCCAACCTCCTCCATTTGTGGCCAAAGATTATACACCTCCTTTTCCTTTTCCAAACCGCCCCAAGGCCATAAGTAAAGAGAAGAAATTTGCAAAATTTGTGGAAATGCTAAAACAGCTTAAAGTCTCATCAACTTTCACCGAGGTGGCGAGCCAAATGCCACTTTACACAAAAATTCTAAAGGAAGTGTTGACCAAGAATAGGAGCATCACCAATGATAGGCTTGTAGCCTTAACAGGATAGTGTAGTGCAGTGCTCTTGAATAACATGATGTAGATACCTCCAATCTACACCTTCCGTCAACCACTCAGTGATGATTGGGCCGCATGTTTGGTACACGGAACGACTTATGACAATTCGTAATTTGATCGGCAAGTGACAGCTCAAACACTTGTGTCTACCCCTTGGTCGTTATCTACTTGCCGGTACGGTTGTTTTGACAGTCATTAGAGTTTATTTGGAGTCCGGGTCAAAAACCGCTTCATTTTCTATAAACCGTCTTTTAAAACCGTGTTTGAACGCTCGGGAATATTTCGAATTTTTTAATGTTTCAAAACTTATATTTTCTCGGTAAATTATATTTATATTTTATTTAGAAGAATATTCGAAATCTACCACAAATCAATAAAGAAACGCAGAAATCTTTCTTTTAAAGTAGGAAACTGCTCGGCAAATGACGCAGCAGGAGCTCCGTCTCTTCCAAGAGACGCAGTGCCTGTTGCGCCTCTTCCCTAGCTTGTTTTGCCTGTTTTCGGAATATTTTCTAGATTTCTTTCCGTGTTCGAGTTATTCCAAAACTCTTCGGATTTCTCCCTATATAAGGAGAGGTTCGTGCACACTTTCAAGGCACGCGAGTGTTTCGCCCCTTCTCTTCTATCTCTTTGCATTGTAGACCTTGCTCTAAGCATTTTGACAACTACGTGATTGATCAATCGACCATGTAAGCTTAGATCCTTCTGGGTTCCTGTCACGTTATTGAAAGTCCTAGACCTCTAATTAGACTCCTCTAATTAGTTCATTAAATTACATTAACTTAATGATTTAGGATCTAGTTATCATGCATGCAAATATAAAAGCATAAAAGAAAAGATAAGACGAAAACATCCTTACATTGGGAATTTTCGGTTCAATATGGGCACAATAAGAACTCCTTCTTATTGTTCTTGAGCATGAAATTAATAGATGATCCTCCATAAAACAACCTCCAAAGTAGAAGGTCTCCTTCTAGTTGCACCCAAGATTAAACCCAAATAATCTTACCTTATTATTAACTAGATAATAAGTAAGACAAAATACTACTAATATTATTGTATTACTACACTAGTAATATGTAGAGAATATTAGTGTATAAGAGAGTTTAGAGAGAAGTTAAGTTTAGAAAGAGAAGTGGAAAAATAAGCAAAATGAAGTTGTATAAAAAATAAGAACATCACATGTCCTTATAAGGCCTCTTGGCCGGATGGTGCTAGCCCTTGTGGCTCTTATTTTGCTCATTTTTTATTCCCATGCAAATAGGTAGTGTGTGGGATTGATTATAATCATGTTCATGTCATAACTTGTTATAATCAATATGTTGTAGTATGATACAAGAAATGAACAATCATCATTGTGTTTTTCTACTACAATTTTTGTGCACATGGTGAAATGTAGTCCATTTTGATTTTTGATATTTGTCCCACAAATACTTATAATCATATGTTTAATTATCTTGTATAATTAAGTGTTAATTTGATCATATAACAATTATATGACACAAATTAATAAACAATATGTACTTCACTTTTAAGTGATATTTTACCATTATATCAATATATAATGGATCCCAATATGTAACAACCCGAAAAGTACCCGATTTTTCTAGTAAAAATATTTACTAACACTTTTCAGTAGAACTTAAGTTTTTAAATTAGGAATTTTTGTTCCGAGTCTTATTTTGAAATTCCGCGTTCGTATTTGGAATTTTTGAGTGATTTCATGAAAAGACCGTTTTTAGTCGTCTTTGGCTTTTCTTGACTTTTAAGTCGTCTTTGACTTTTCCTTGACTTTTTAAAGTCGTCATTGACTTTTTCTTGACTTTTAAGTCGTCCTAAACTTTTCTTGACTTTTAAGTCATCTTCGACTTTTCTCGACTTTTCAGTCAACTTTGACTTCCGTTGACTTTTCCCGACTCGTCTCATAAGTTTGAAGACCGAAATTTTATTTAAAAAAATAATATTTTTGATTTATTTTTATTTAGATTTATTAAGATTTATCATAATTTAATATAATTATTTTGAATTTATTCGGAATTTAAAGAATAACGTTTACGGTTTTTAACCAAACGTCATTTAACTATTCCCGACGCATCGTAATGCGCGCAACAAAATCGAAACTCGACTTTGGCATGAGTCACGCGCCCATGTCATCGTTTTCCACTCACATGAGATAGTTTAATTGTTTCGATTAAACTAATACAAATATCTAAGATATTTGTAGCTTTATCGATCCGTCCGTTTAAATTACGCAAATCGCTCAAAATCAGACCCGATTCCTACCCATTTCACACGCCCCATGTCACCTATTTTTCACTCATGTTAGATCTTTTAATTAATATGATTAAACTAATAATAATATCTAAGATATTTGTAACTTTATCGGTCTGTCAACTTAAATTCCGCAATCGCTTAAAAACATACCCGATTTGTGTTCATTTCTCACGTCTCCTTTGTCCTCTCATAGGGCTTGATATTTTCATTTCTTTTCATTAATATCACATAATATCTAGATATTTAATTTAATTAACGTAATATTTAATCAATTACCGTAATATAATTATTTAACGCGAGTTAATTCCGTAACAACAATTTCAAAATCCGACTCCATATTTCCTCTATAATACACGGCTCCCTCACCCAACATAACTCACCAACAACTTTTCATTTTACAATAAATCAAATAAAGATCAAAATATCACTTTCTTTAATCGTTCTTCGTGTTCTTCGTCGTTCATCATTTGTTCGTCATTGTTCTTGAGCAAAACCTTCATAAAATCTTCATTTCTTAATTAAATCCGTCCTAACTTATAATTCTAGAATCTCCTCCTCGCTCTCCATCTTCACGTACGTTATTTTCAATTCCGTCAAAATCGTTTTCAACACTTTAATTATGGAAAATCGATTTTTACTTCTAATAATGTTTTACTTGTCATTTCTTATAGGGGAAGATTTTGAAGACGAGTTTGGTGACTCGTATATATTAGGGGAAGATTAGAAGACGGGTTTCTTAGTTTATACTTCTTATTTTGGTGCTAATTGATTTTTCTAGCTAAGGTAACGATTCCGAGTTACTCGACGGATATATGTTACATACCTTTGGTTTTCTTTAGTTTTGGTTCATCTTTAGTTTTTTGTTCATATTATTATGAATTTATAAATTTTAGTTAGTAACTGTTAAGTATTGGTTATTTGTGGTTTTATGAATTTATACTGAACATTGTTTAGTGTTCTTGATAAATTTGGATGATTCTTCATAATCATGATTTTTGTATGATGGATGGTTGTTTTGATTGTTTAAAAATGGATGTTGTTAATTAAAAACATGTTAGAATTAATGTGGAATTTGGGGTGGTTGTTTCAGTGGTGGCCGGAAATTGTGGTGGTGGTGAACCGGACCAGACCAGCCGGTCCAGGCCGGTTTAGACCCGGTCTGGGCTGGTCCATGGTGGGTCCGGGTTTTGGTCTTTGGGTTGTGTCGATGTTTGATTGTTTAATTGTTGTTTTGACGGGTTTTAAATATGTTAAGCATGCGGGAAAATATTAGAAATCGGTTTTAGAAATTTTAATCAAAACAGCCCATTGTAGCCCAAATCAGCCGTGGGCCCAGTCCAGGCCCATGTGGGGTCCGGCCCAACTCAGCCCGTGGATCCCACTTTGGGACTTGTGACGGTTTTTGAGTTATCGTCATTTTTATCGTGTTTTCTAATATTTAGCAAGTGGGAAATATTAATAAGTAAAATATTTAATAAAAAAAAAGGTTTTCATAAAATTATTATTTCTCACATGTTAGAAATTATAAGA
>JAIUZE010073893.1:0-37597 GCA_022085475.1 Heliosperma pusillum
TTACTTCACCCAAAATCTCCTGATTTTCATTATAATTCTTCCTCTCTTATCCTCCTCTACCTTGTGTGGTAATAAAATTACCGTCTTTCTCAATTTCAATTTTTCCGTCTTTCTCAAAGGTGAATTGTATTCATCTTTTGTGTCCTTACGTAGTTGGAGACCTTCAAGACCCCGGCAAGGATTAGTCTCTCGTGGAGGAAGACTTAGAAGACGATTCAAGATGCACAAAGATAACGGTGAAGGGTTATTCGATATCAATACATGTTTTAATGCTTTAATCGATGTTTACTAAATGTCTAGTGACAATTATTAGGCATTTAATGTAGTTTGATGTTAATAAATATGGTTGGAATTGGATGAGTGTTGATAAAATTTGTGTTGGTTGTTGTTAAGGATAATTTTCGTGCATATGTAGTCCTAGCCGGCCAACCGGCCGCCGGTCAGCCGACCGGCTAGGAGTGTGGCTGATGTGAAACGGGTGTTTTGAAGTATTTTTGGTATTATGTAAGTCTCAGGAGGCCGACCGGCCGCCGGTCAGCCGACCGGCTGAGACACCCCCCTTTCTTTTCTCTTTTTCTCAATTGGCATGTGTTCCCAGCCGGGTAGCTGGCGGCCGGTCCCCTTGACCGGCTGGGACATCCCTGTATTTTTGGTGGTTTTCTAATGTTGCTGAAGTGCTTCCGGGTAGCCGGCAGCCGGTCCCATTGACCTGCTGGCACCCCCTGAATCCTTCTTCTATTTCTTTCCTTATACTCTCACTTATAATAGTTTGTACGGTTCATTTGTCGTATAAACTTAAGTAATAGCTTTAAATATTCATGCTGAGAATATATGATATCCCACTCGCTTATATCGCATGTTTTGTGATGGTTTTTGATATGTTCCCTTTGAGTCGGTTTTACCTATGTTTTGATTTGAGCACTAATCGTTAATTGCTATGAACTCTCATTCCCCGGCTATACCTCCTTGCTCGTTAGCCTGGAATGTCGGAACGAGGAGGTGTATCCTTGTTGCTTGTATGCATGTGTTAGTGGGGATATGACGACGTTGTTAAGAGGTGATTGCAATGCGTTGATCGACCCGGCCGTCAAATGTTCTATCCTTGCGAGGTGGTGGCATTGGATGTAGCGTAGTAGCGTGACTTTTGACTATAGATCTCTTTCCGCCTCTTTCGTGTAGTTGTGACCGAATTGGGGGTACTCGGCTTCTGTGTTTGACCGAGTCTTGGATGCGAAATGTGTATCGCATGTCGAATTGGAACATGTTTGTTCCGAGAGTCTGGCCAGGTGATAAGTGAATATTTGTATGATTTTAACCCCCAATTTAGCTCGGTTTTGTATGTCATTTGTGCTTTGTTAAGCCATTTGATGAGATAATATCGTCTTCTAGGCGAATTCCTATGTTCTAACCTGTTTTGTAGGGAAAGTGACGTTTCTACGCCCTTTTTCTATATTCCCCAGCATTTGCCTAGAACCCGACAATTTGAGAAGCAAGCTTGACCATGTCGAAGGCATTTCAAGAAGGTTCACTAATTCAAAAGAGAGAAGAAGTAAAGACGATGTCGCAGTTGTCAGAAGACCGATCAATTAGGCGAAGAATTCATCGTTTTACATCAAACCCTATTAACAAACCCGACTCAAGAGGTCAAGGGGGATGATGGAAGTCAAGTAATATGCAAGGGGAGATGAAACGAGAGTCAAAGGCCCCATATGACAACTTACCCGATCGGGTAAGTGTGTACCCGATCAGGTATCCCTGCTGCTTCGAGCAAATTGCTTCAACTTCCTCTTTTTGTCCTATATGTTCAATGCTCGACCCCTTCTCTCATTTTCTTCTTCTTTTTCATCTTTATTTCTGTCCTTTCTGCATCAAAACCTTAGTTTAGATCAATAAGAATTTCAATCTTTGTAATCTACTTTGTTGGGTTCAACTGTTGTAATTCAAGGAACGATTATTCTATGCAAGGGATTTCTATTATTGTTATCGCTTTCGTTGTTGATCGTCACCTAGGTATTTCTTTTTTATCCTTTGTTTAATGTCTTTTTGATTTCTATTTTGATTGTCATTTTCTTTACATGTTACCTTAGATTCATTTTAGTACCGTTATAATCGTCATTTCATTTCCTAGATTGTCGATTTAGCGTCGTTATTATCGCCACATAGAGAGTCTTAAAATATTTTCAAAATCATCTAAACATGTCTATCCTGGTTTTCATTTTTAAAATCATCTTAGATTTAGACATCGTCATGAGTGAGTAGTCACCTTTCTAGGGTGTAGGGTAGCCATGTTAGATTGATTAAAAGATGATAATTGGATAAAAGAAATTGTGCTTTTAAACATTGTGTCTATGCATGTTTGGACTATAACGATAGTTGACGATTTCTGATCAAAATCATTGACTAGAATGGAATTCTTTTCCAAGGTAGAGATACGCGAATTGAATAGACAAAGCATGACATGGTGGATTATGACCTAGTAAATTGCCTAAAAGCCTGCTAGACCATCTGATCTATGATTGTAATGAACACATCATTCTTACGAACTCACAATGAATTATTTGCATGTTCCATATCCAATTTCATCAATATGTCAATCTACATGTGTGAACCTACTTCCCTAGATGCTTTTCATTATTGTTAATTCATCATTTGCTTTATTGCTTTCATCTTCAATTGCTTTTATTTTGTTTTCATTTATGCTTTTTGTTAGGTTAGACATCAAAATTCCAAAACCCAGATATTCGTTAGATAAGACCAAATTGCGAGACATTTCACATTCTATAAGAAACACCATCTCCCTGAGGATCGACCCCTACTTCCCTAATTACATTAATTTGTTATTAGCCTAGTCTGGGTAATTTATCTTTGCATCGGGCTTGCGACAGGCACGATCAAATTTTGGCGCTGTTGCCGGGGAGCACGGTTTAGTTTTCCTTTTTCTTGTGATTTTTATCGCAATTAGTTTTATCTAGTCTTTAGGAACCCAAATTCCTTTAGACCTCTCTTGATTTTTCATCTTAGCTTTCAATCTTATGCCCAGATCTTCTAGACTAGGGACCCCTATCTCTTTAGACCTCGACCTAGAAAGAACTCTGCGTAGGAGATGAAAGCTATTCAACGAAATTTCAAAAGCTTTTGATACTTTAAGTTTAAGCCGTATTCGAGAGAATTACTCGCATATTTTATCTAATCTTGAAGGAGGAGAAGATCCATTCTCATCTCCATTCTCAAAAATAAAAAAAATATAAAATAAAAAAATAAATAAAACCAATCAACTTTCAAACAACACTCCATCTTCATCTTCACAAAAGAAAATGGTTCGACTTTCAGACCATTCCAAACCAACTGCAGATACACTTCCAAGGGGTATTACTACACCCCAAATCGCAGCCCAAAACTTTGAAATCAAACCTGCCTTCAATAACCTTATAGAAAGAAGCCAATTTAGTGGCAATGCCACAGAAGATCTTAACCTTCACATCCAAAACTTCTGTGACTATTGCTCCACTATTAGACAAACTGGAGTCACCCAAGGGCAAATTAGAGAGATGCTCTTCTCACACAAAAGCTAGAACAATTTCAATCCTTTACATCTCAACAAAGTGACAATGGTGTAAGTAAACTTGAAGCCATGATGCTGCAATTGGCTCAAAGGCAAGACACCATAATAGCTCAATTCCACGAGAGCGATCAAGCTAAGGATGCCGCCATCAAATTGTTGGAAGCTAAAATTTCCCAATATGCCTCTTCTAATAACCACCAAAAGCAAGGGCAGCTGCCTTCACAATGTTACCAACCTCACAAAACTGTAAATGCCATTTCCTCGAGAAGTGGTAAGCATAATGATGAGCCCGTGGTTGAGGTGCCCATATCACAGGGGAAAGAGCCCGAGATTCCTATTGAGATCAAAGTCCCCTTTCCCCAATGATTAGCCAAGCACAAGGAGGAGGCAAAGTATGGTAAGTTCCTTGACGTTGTCAAGAACTTAAAGGTAACAGTCTCTTTCATTGAATTGCTTTCCCAAGTTCCTTCTTATTCCAAGTTTATGAAGGAAGTCCTCAAAAAGAAGAGATCCTTCAATGAGATCAAGACCGTAGCTTTCACTGAAGAGTGTAGTGCACTCTTGCAAAATAAGTCTCCACCAAAACTTAAGGACCCTGGTACTCCATCCCTTGCAAAATAGGCACGTATACCATTGATAAGGCCCTTTGCGACCTAGGTGCTAGTGTAAGTGTCATGCCATTTTCTATGTTTGAAAAACTTAACATGGGTGCTTTGAAATGCACTAAGATTACTTTGCAAATGGCGCACCGTTCTCTAAAACAACCTATGGGTGTTTTAGAAGATGTGCCCGTCAAAGTTGGTAAGTTTTTCATTCCCGTTGAATTTCTAGTACTTGACATGGCCGAGGACTCTCAAATCCCAATCATTTTGGGAAGACCCTTTTTGCACACCACTGGTGCAGTTTTTGATGTCAAGAATGGGAAGTTGACATTAGAGATAGGAGATGACAACGTGACCTTTAGTAAACATTCCACCGTTAGGAGTCCTGTGTTAGAAGACTCATATTATGTGCTCGATATTGATGACTCTTCTATTGTTTCTTCTATGCCTCGATCTTTACTGACGGATCCGTTAGAGGCACATGTTAGTGTAGATTCTCTTGAAGGTGAGCATACTAAAAGCACTACTGCTAAAAGTGCTAGAAGAGGTTATTCCCGGAAAAGCTTGGCATGGATGGAGAATGTAAAGAACGCTATGAAGATGAGCTTGGATGATAGTGAGCTTAAAGATAAAGGATGATCAAAGAAAGAAATTGAGTCTAGCAAGACTTTTAAATTGTGCTTCTCGGGAGGCAACCCGTGTTCCTTTTCTTTTTGCATTTTTATTTTTTTATTCCCTTTTTCATTGTTAGGATTTATTTTGCAGATGAAAGAGTTTTTGAAGAATCTATAAAGACCTTTCTTGTAGAGTCCAAAAGACTAGCTTGGGGGAGTCCGCGCTGACTAATAAGCTTCACTCTTCTTTCATTTTTCCTTTTCCCCATTAAGCATCTCGTTACATATTTTGTCTTTGTGCTCACATTGAGGACAATGTGATGTTTAGCTTAGGGGAGGGATTGCATTTTCCCATTTTGCATTTTAGCTGATCATTTTTCAAATTTTGAATAAAAGAAAAAGAAGATTTTTGAGAAAATTTAAAAATTTCTGAACATAATTGAATGCTTTTCATGCTTTGCTTGCTTGTTTACTATGCTATCATGTTACATTTCCCAAACTTAGAGCTTTCAAAAGATAATGATGTCATATTCATTGAATTGTGCTACATGGGGAGTCTTGTACACAGTATGGCTGGATGAATGCTATAGATGAGTACGCTTGATCTTGACATTTGGCAAGTTACATATATTGTAAGGTAGAACCTCCTTAGCTAGTAACATCTATACCCAGTCTCATGTAGGTGTGTGTAGTTCTCCTTGTGATGTGTGTCATGTCAAAACGCATAAGTATGGTTCTCATTTCATTCTATAAGCATTGCATTCATGATTCACTAAGATTTGAAGCCTTTTTCACTTTGAATTACACCTCAAAATTAGCCCCTTCATACAAATGCTTCACAAAATAATAGCTACATATAAAAACTTCCTACCCTGTTGAGCTAGTAGCTAGACTATGGTGTATGGGTGCTCTTTTGAGAAGATTTTGTTCCTTGATGTCAAAGTGAATTTGGGAGAACGAAAATGTTCAAGAAGTGATGTTATGTTCAAAACAAAAAAAGAAAAGAAAAGAAAAAAGAGAAACGAAAAGAAAAAAAAAGGAAGAAATAAAAGAAGAAGTTGTGAGTATCTTCTAAGAAATGTCAAGTCAATATTCAGAAGGAGTTTACCCTTATGTTTCGTGAGTAATAAGCCAATTTGTTGCTTTTAGGCTTCGTTATCCGTCTTCTGGGAAATTGATCGAAAGTTTGGATTGAGTATTCATTTATCATTGGCCAGTTGCTGGCTCATTCTAACCTTCACATGACCATACCTGTTTGTCCACCTTTCACCCATTTCCCAAAGCCTTCTTCTCATCTTTTCGGCTTCTTTTCTATGTGCATTGTGATCTTTGACTTGTGTTTTGAATTGTTTACCATATTAGATTGCGGACACATTTTCATAAGTCGTAGATAGGTGAGTGTCTCAAAAACATTTACACATAAAGAAATCACCTTTTACATGCAATGAGTGTTTGAGTGTGCCGTGAGAGTCCATTTGTCAAAAGATCATGCAAGAGCCGAAAATCTATAGTGAAATTCTTTGTGCTACGCCGTTATGTAAATCTCAGCCATGTTTATGTATCATTCTTGCCCACGTTGTTTTTGGGTTATGATTCATTATGTTTTCAAAGTTTTACGTTGAGATTTGTTTCTTGATGGTGTAGTATCCAATGCTTGCAACCCTTGTCCTGATATTGTTTGTTATGTTTGCTTGAGGACAAGCAAAGGTTTAGCTTGGGGGAGTTTGATAAGTGAATATTTGTATGATTTTAACCCCCAATTTAGCTCGGTTTTGTATGTCATTTGTGCTTTGTTAAGCCGTTTTATGAGCTAATATCGTCTTCTAGGCAAATTCCTATGTTCTAACCTGTTTTGTAGGGAAAGTGACGTTTCTACGCCCTTTTTCTATATTCCCGAGCATTTGCCTAGAATCTGACGATTTGAGAAGCAAGCTTGACCATGTCGAAGGCATTTAAGAAGGTTCACTAATTCAAAATAGAGAAGAAGTAAACACGATGTCGCAGTTGTCAGAAGACCGATCAGTTAGGCAAAGAATTCATCGTTTTACATCAAACCCTATCAACAAACCCGACTCAAGAGGTCAAGGGGGATGATAGAAGTCAAGTAATATGCAAGGGGAGATGAAACGAGAGTCAAAGGACCCAGATGACAACTTACCCGATCGGGTAAGTGTGTACCCGATCGGGTATCCCTGCTGCTTCGAGCAAATTGCTTCAACTTTCTCCTTTTGTCCTATATGTTCAATGCTCGACCCCTTCCCCACGAAACCATAATGTTATATAAAGGATGCTCCAGCCACTCTTCTCAACACATCCTCTTTACAATAATCTCTTCTCTTCTTACATTTTCTCTTTAGATTAGGAGGAAGGGAGAACTAGTCTCTCTTCTCTCATTTTCTTCTTCTTTTTCATCTTTAGTTCTTAGTTTATTTCTGTCCTTTCTACATCAAAACCTTAGTTTAGATCAATAAGAATTTCAATCTTTGTAATCTACTTTGTTGGGTTCAAGTGTTCTAATTCAAGGAACGATTATTCTATGCAAGGGATTTCTATTATTGTTATCGCTTTCGTTGTTGATCGTCACCTAGGTATTTCTTTTTTATCCTTTGTTTAATGTCTTTATGTTTTCTATTTTGATTGTCATTTTCTTTACATGTTACCTTAGATTCATTTTAGTACCGTTATAATCGTCATTTCATTTCATAGATTGTCAATTTAGCGTCGTTATTATCGCCACATAGAGAGTCTTAAAATATTGTCAAAATAACCTAAATATGTCTATCCTGGTTTTCATTGTTAATATCATCTTAGATTTAGACATCGTCATGAGTGAGTAGTCATCTTTCTAGGGTGTAGGTTAGCCATGTTAGATTGATTAAAAGATGATAATTGGATAAAAGAAATTATGCTTTTAAACATTGTGTCTATGCATGTTTGGACTATAACGATAGTTGACGATTTCTGATCAAAATCATTGACTAGAATGGAATTCTTTTCCAAGGTAGAGATACGCGAATTGAATAGACAAAGCATGACATGGTGGATTAAGACCTAGTAAATTGCCTAAAAGCCTGCTAGACCATCTTATCTATGATTGTAATGAACACATCATTCTTACGAACTCACAATGAATTATTTGCATGTTCCATATCCAATTTCATCAATATGTCAATCTACATGTGTGAACCTACTTCCCTAGATGCTTTTCATTATTGTTAATTCATCATTTTCTTTATTACTTTCATCTTCAATTGCTTTTATTTTGTTTTCATTTATGCTTTTTGTTAGTTTAGACATCAAAATCCCAAAACCCAGATATTCGTTAGATAAGACCAAATTGCGAGACATTTCACATTCTATAGGAAACACCATCTCCCTGAGGATCGACCCCTACTTCCCTAATTACATTAATTTGTAATTAGCCTAGTCTGGGTAATTTATCTTTGTATCGGGCTTGCGACAGGCACGATCACCAGGTTTAGACTAGGTCCGTATTATTATCGTCATCCTACAGGGAGGAAATGAATTTTTCATATACGAAACGTTTATCGTGTATGGTTCAGGGAAATGTTTATCCCGTGGACATGTTTGACTAGATCATGAGTTTACGAAACGTCTTATCGTATATCTTATCTCGTGGACTTCCATTGACTTGTCTTGCTATTGTACATGATGCTAGTGCGTGTCATTAATCGTGAGAGTTTATGTTTATATGTTTGTTATTTGTGACCGTTGGATGACTTGGCGTGGTTTATATGTCGAGTCTCTATCTTATCAAGTATATGCTACTAACGGTGAGATGTAAGCCCTAGTGAGTATATAGTTGCCTAAGGGTGTCTTCCCCGAGTCTGTCTATAATCTGATGCTTATGGTTTTGTACTTCATACGCCTATATATTTATATATGGAAATGTCTATTTATAGTTCTCGTAATTCACACACACACACACACACACACACACACACACACACACACACACACACACACACACATATATATATATATAGGTTCTTTTGAGTCCACCCATTTTTTTGAGTCCATGAGTCCTCATCCTAGCCATTGGATGAGAGAGATGGATGGATGAGATTGTAGAGACAAAAACATACTTAACACTAATCAATTACCTATGCACTAATTAATTAACTTTCTCTCTCTAGCCTTTAGTTAATCACTTTTGAGCACTTTTAAGTATCTGAGATTTATGAGTGTAACTTCAGCCCCTATTTGTGTAACTTTAAACTAAAATGTGATTTCGACTACATAAATTTGAATTTATGAAACTTCAAGACAAGTTTATGTGATTTTAGCCTTTTTATGAGTATAACTTCAGTCATTACGAGTGTAACTTCAACCTATATTTATGTAACTTCAAACTAAAATGTGATTTTGACTACATAAATTTGAATTTATGAAACTTCAAGACAAGTTTATGTGATTTTATCCTTTTTATGAGTATAACTTCAGTCATTACGAGTGTAACTTTAACCTATATTTATGTAACTTCAAACTAAAATGTGATTTCGACTACATAAATTTGAATTTATGAAATTTCAAGACAAGTTTATGTGATTTTAGCCTTTTTATGAGTGTAACTTCAGTCATTACGATTGTAACTTCAACCTATATTTATGTAACTTCAAACTAAAATGTGATTTCGACAACATAAATTTGAATTTATGAAACTTCAAGACAACTTTATGTGATTTTAGCCTTTTTATGAGTGTAACTTCAACCATTATTTTTGTAACTTCAATCTAAAATTTGATTTCGACTACATAAATTTGAATTTATGAAACTTCAAGACAAGTTTACTTGATTTTAGCCTTTTTATGAGTGTAACTTTAGTTATTACGAGTGTCACTTCAACCATTATTTATGTAACTTCAAACTAAAATGTGATTTCGACTACAGAAATTTGAATTTATGAAACTTCAAGACAAGATTACGTGATTTTAGCCTTTTTATGAGTGTAACTTTAGTTATTACGAGTGTCACTTCAACCATTATTTATGTAACTTCAAACTAAAATGTGATTTCGACTATATAAATTTGAATTTATGAAATTTCAAGAGAATTTTATGTGATTTTAGACTTTTAGGTCCGCTATGCTCCACCCAAATGTTTCCTTATGCTTTTCAAGTAGTGATACCAATTTGCCTTCTTGTCCCCTAGAAAGATGTACTTTAAATGGCTTGGGAGGGTCTTCAACTCGACCTTAGGAGGTTGGATAATGGAAGGGAGGGGCTTGTGGAGTGGGATACTCAAGGCAAATAACTCGGACAACTTAGCCAGTGCAGGACGCAGGCTGCGTCCAGTGACGCAGGCTGCGTCCAGTGACGCAGGCTGCGTCGAGCACTGCCTTGCCCTGTTTTCAGCATGTCTATGACGTTGAGCTCCTCATATGATTCTATGGGCTCTTCCCTCTCCAAGTCTTCAAGACATTCCTGCACATCAAAAGCCAACAACAAGCGCAAACCTTCCTCTTCCATGGGGTTAGTTAAAGCTACCTCGAGTGGGTCTCTATCACAAATTTTATACATTTGATTCACTAATGGCTCAAAAATATCCAAGTAGAAACAAGATTGATGGTCACTCGGGTGCCTCATGGAGTCATATATATTGTAAGTTAATCTTTTCCCTTCAAATTCCATAGTCAAGCACCCGTTTGAAACATCGATCTTGGTATTTGAAGTTTTCATAAACGGCCTACCAAGAAGGAGAGGGGTGGAACTAGAGCTAGATTCCATATCTAAGACGTAGAAATCCGCCGGAAAGACAAGATTATCGACTTCCACTAGTACATCCTCTACCATGCCCTTGGGGTAAACACTAGACCTATCGGCAAGTTGAATGACTACTCCGGTCTTAGACAAAGGTCCTAAACCTAGGGTCTCATAAATAGATAAAGGCATGACATTTATAGAAGCCCCAAGGTCTAGCATGGCACGTTTAAAACTTTTCCCCCCAATAGTGCAAGGAATAGTGAACATGCCCGGGTCTCCACATTTCTTGGGTAAATTTTGTTTGAAAATGGCCGACACATGTTCACTCACCCTAACCTTATGGGTTCCCTTCTTTGGATTTCTCCTAGGTGTGCAAAGCTCTTTCAAAAACTTTGCATACCTAGGGACACTATTCAACAAGTTAAGAAGAGGAATGTTAACCTCACATTTCCGGAAAGTCTCATATAAGTCATTCTCCTTGGCATATTTCCTTGTGCTTATCAAAGCACTAGGAAATGGGACTTCCGGTATGTACTCCTCCACTTCATCATCTTCAATAGTGTCTTTGCCCTTCCTTGAAGTGTCTCCCTTGGGGTCCATGCTTTTGGATGTCCCTTTTTCATTTCTCAATATCTCTTCTTGACTAACCACCAATTTTCCTTGGTCTTCAATCTCAATGGTTTCCATCTCAATATTCTTCATCTTTTCCTTTCCTTTGCCAAGGGGGTTTACTTCCAACTCTTTGCCTCCCCTCAATGTCATGGCACTAGCATTTTCCCTTGGTGGGGGAATGGTTTGAGATGGGAATCTTGTGGAGCTTGAGGCTGGGGATTTTGACAAATTTGAGGCCATTTGGGATAGTTGGGTTTCCAAGTTGTTCACCCTAAGGTTGTTAGCCTCCCTATCCTTCCTTGCTTCCTCTCTATCCCTCCTTGCCTCCTCCCTATCCTTCTCTTGATTGGCAAGAAGTGTTTGCAAGATGTCACTCAAGTTCCCTTGAGAAGAAGAATTCCCTTGATTTGGACTTTGGTTTGGTTGTCTTTGAGATTGAGAATTACTTGGAAAATTTTAGTTGTTGGGTCTTGGGTTGTTGTTGAAATTTCTTTGGGGATTTTGGTTGAAATTGGTGTTTCGGTTTTGGGTTTGATTTTGGGCTCTCAAGTGATTGAATTGACCATTTTCAAAACTCTTTGACTTTTCTCCTCCCCACCCCAAAAGATCACGATTTCCCACTTGGTTATACATTCCTCCACCACTTGGGTTTCTAGCATTGTAATTCCCATACCCCATGGCATTGACACTCTCCATGGTGGCTCCTTGCTCAATCATGATGTAACATGTATTTGTAGCATGTTCACCACCACAATAAGAACATTCAAGTGATTCGGGGTGTTGAGAAAATGAATTACCTTTGTTAACAACCAAGTTGGATACCAAGCTTTTAAGTTCACCCATCTCTTGCATGAGTTTGTGATTTTGAGAGGCATGAGAATCTTCCATGGAAGATACATTCCTAGAGCTTCCTCCCCTTTCATTCTTCCTCCCGTAGCTTCTTGTGTTCATAGCCAACTTCTCAATAATGTTGTTGGCCTCGGCCACATTAAGTGTATCAATGCCACCTCCGGTGGAGGCTATAATCATCCGTTGGTCGTTTTGGCATAATCCTTCATTGAAGGCCGTCAATAAATCGTCACCCGACATCCCATGATAAGGGCACCTTGCCACGAGGCTTTTGAATCGCTCCCAATAGTCATAGAGAGTTTCCCCCAGGTCTTGCTCAATGGTAGTGATGAGCTTCTTTGAGTGGTTATGCCTCGAATCCGGGTAGTATTTCTCAAGAAATTTCTTCTTCAAACCCACCCAAGTATTGACGGAATGGGCCGGAAGACAAAATAACCATTCCTTAGCGGCATCTTGTAGAGAGAAGGGAAATGCCCTAAGTTTAAATTGGTCTTCGGTCACTCCTTGAGGGATGGCCCCTTGGCATATCATGTGAAATTCGGCCAAGTGCCTATTGGGATCATTCCCCACCATTCCATGAAATCTTGGCAAATTATGAACAAAGAACCCCTTGAGCTCGAAATTTACATCCCCCATGGGAGGGTATGCGATACACAACGGTTGCTCTTCATAGTTTCTTGCCCGGATTTCACCAATAGTTCTATTATCTTCCATTTCGGGTGGGTAGATGATGTTCAAGGGTGGTGGTCTCCTAGGTGGTGATCTAGGTGGTGACACAAACACTTGTTCTTGTTGTTCTTGAAAAATATTGTTCTCAAACTCCTCTTCACTAGGCTCCCTCCAAAAAGGTCTCCTATAGAGGGGATTCGAAAACAACCAATTGGAAATGCTACTAGAAGCCGGGTCAATGTCTTGGTCACCAAGTCCCTCTTGTGACCTAGGCATAAACTCTAAAACACTTCAACAACACAATTAGTAACTTCAACACCAAGTAACCTACAAACAATACAAAAAAGAAATATTTGAAAAACAATCTAAAAAAATTATGACACTAACAAGAGTTCAATTTGATATTTAGCTATATTGCCTTCCCCGGCAACGGCGCCAAATTTGACGAGCTTATTTTACGGGGTCGTTAATTCCACAAATTAGCTATGCCAAATAACAATTTATAAAACCAAATCTAGACTCAAACCAACCTAAGTAAAGGGTAGTAAGGGTAAGACAAGGATCGAACCCAAGGGAAGGCGATGAATGCTAAAAAATCTAATCTAGACTCTTGCTAAAAACCGATTAAACAAATTAATTAATCTAACCACAAATTAAAACACTAATTGAAACAAAGACTTGAATTACTTACAAACTATGATATTCACAATGGTAAACATGTAGATAACAAATAGGAAGAGAGTTTTTCATGAGAAAAGATTATCAAGCCTAAAAATCACCAACACTAACTAAATACTCAAAGATTCAAATAAGGAGAAGTAACCTAGTGAAATTATCCCAAGTTCCCCCACAATTAACAAAGTAAAGATCCCTCCTTTCCTCCCTTCTCTAATTATCTATTTCAAACTTCTAAGAATTAGCCACCATGAATTAAACCATCCATAAATGACCCAATACAACTAAACCCATACTTATTAAAACATAAGCATAAATAAAGATGCAAGCTTTAAGCACAAAGCCAAAGAAGCATGCTAGAATCATGTAATAAAACATTAAACCATGTCCAAAATACACAATAATCCAAATTCCACTCAAAAGATTCCAACTTTTAAACCAAAGTTACAATCTTTCAAGTTGCTTCAACAAATACCAAGACAAATCAACCAAATTCATCAAGACAAAGCAATTTAATCAAACAAACAATTACTAAGATGGTTAGCCTTAATAACAATTTATTCAACAATGAAATTCAAACATAGGAAAATGGAATTAAATAGAGAAGGAAGGATTAAAAGGCCTTACAATGCTAAAAGGGAAGAACTTGTTCAAATTACACTAAGCAAAAGAAGATTAGCTACCCATAGTCTTCATAATACAACCAATTTCTAAATAATAACCAATTACAAGAGCCAAACTTGAAGAACAAAGTAGAGAAAATGCTAAGGAAAATATGATGTTGTATGTTGAATGCTTGATGCCCTTCTCTCTCTTCAGAATTCTTCTTTTATACCCTTGGTCCGCAAACCTAGGGGCCTTGAAAGGTGGGCTTTCAAAAGACAAGACGAGAAAGCGAAGAAAACCCGTGCTGAGAGATGACGCAGGCTGCGTCCTACGACGCAGGCTGCGTCGAGCACTGCCGAATTTTTGCCTTGTTTTCCTTCTTGACTTTCGTTGACCCAAGGATATTAGATCCCGCCTTGACTTCCATGGACCCATTGGGCTTGGTCTTCATACCTTGATGATTCATTGCTAGCCCACTCCAATTTCCGGGTTTTATGGGTCTCGGGTTTTTCGGGTTTGACTTTCATTGACTTTCGGGATTTGACTCTCAAAATTGACTTAAAATACTAAATATTAACATTATTACAAAAACTAAAATTAACATAAAACATAGCTAATGACCCGTAAAAAGTAAAACGAAAGACTCTAAAAATTGCTACTAGACACGACAATATTTGACGTTGTCACTTAAATGTGATTTCGACTATTTAAATTTGAATTTTTATAAAACTTCAAGACAAGTCTTTCCTAGTGTAATTTCAGTCCAAACTAGTGTAACTTCAGTGCTTACCTATGTAACTTCAGTCATATAGTCGTTAATTGTGTAACTTCAATTATTAAAAGTGTTCCTTCAATCATTACATGTGAAACTTCCATTATTAAAAGTGTTACTTCAATTATTAAAAGTGTTACTTCAGTCCAAACTTATGTAAGTTCAGTCCTCTTAATTGTGTAACTTTAGTCTAAAATAGTGTAACTTTAGATCAGGAAATAAAAAACACCATAAAAAAAACAAGATCTAAAATAAATAAATAAAACATAACAAATTTGAAAAAAAAAACAAAAAACATAAAAAAGAAATGTGTAACTTCAGTAAAAAAATGTGTTACTTTTATAAATAAGTTGTGAAACTTTAATAGACTACATATGTGACTTTAATATATAAGGTGTGTAACTTTAATAAAATATTTGTGTTGCTTTAATAGACGTTATTAACATCCCCATTATCATATCAGAAAAAAAAAACAAATCTGAAAATTTAAACAACAAAAAAAAAAAAAAAGAAAAAAAAAATAAGAAATTTAAACAACAACAAAACAACACAACAACAACAACAACACAACACCACAACGATGACAACAACAACCTTGAACTCGCCCTCACCCCGACGCCACCAGCCTCACCCTCACTGTGACAACCCTCGCGAATGCGGAAATAAAACATACAAGCATGTGATTTAATTAGCGAAACTACGGTGTTTTTAAAACTTTTTACATGCCAATAAAAAATACGAGGAGTGTCAAATATTACAAACCAAATAAAAATACCACAAGAGACATAGTCTCTCAAAGTGTTAACAAAAGACAAAGTTATTAGCATCTAGCTAAAGAACGTCTAGAGGTGTTTCATCCAGGGACAACGCCCGCTAGCTCACACCCGAACCCAAAATATCAAGCAAAATGCCATCCATGCAAGCAACCTGTTCATTCATGAAAAACATGAACGCCACAATCAGTGGGGAGTAACTCCGGGTTCTCCCAGCCATATCACATTAAACGTACATAGAAGGAAATACAAAAGTAGAAGCATGCATATATAGATATACATGTGAGATACGATAGGGATAAATAGGCAATTCGATAAATAATGATAAGAACATAAGAGTTACAAATCCGAATCCATCATGTTATACAAAGACGCGGGGAAGACACTCTTAGGCAACCGAATACGCTCACTAGGGCTTGCATCTCACCGTTAGCGGTATAAGTTTGATAAGATTGAGACTCGACAACAAATCATGCCAAGTCATGCGATGATCACAATAAATCCATCATATTATCATCCATTCAAACGTACCAATACATTGGCGATGCCAAGTCATGTAATGACCATGAATAATCAATCATGAAATCACGCATTCAAAGACAACGACACAAAGACGACATCTCTCATGGTAAATGAAACGCACTAGCACCGTGTCCCAGCAAGTATGATTAAATGGCATCCACGGGATAAAACATTGCCCTGAACGCATATACGATGCTACATCGTATATGTAGACTAATTTCCTCTTGGTAGGAACGATAATAAAACGGCTCCTAATCTAAACCTGGCCAGATTCTCGGAATCACATTTTCCGATTCGACATGCGATAAAACGTTTCGCATCCAAGACTCGGTCAATCATAGACGCCGAGTACCCCAAATTCGTTAGATCAATTAACGAAAGAGGCGGAAAAGAGCACAAGCCTCATAACAAGCGGTACGCTACATGCAAATAACACCACCTCGCAAGTACACAACATTTGACGGCCGGGTCGATCAACGCAAAGCGTTCGCCTCCCAACAACGTCGTCCTATGCCCACTAACACATGCAATTAAGCAGTAAGGATACACTTCTCGTTCCGACATTCCAGCCTTACAAACGGGAAGGCAGCCAAGGGAATGAGAATACAAAGCACAAGACAAAATAGTGCTCAAACCGACTCATTTGTAAAAACCGACTCAAAGTGGGAACATATCGAAAACCGTCACAAAACATGTGATACATGCGAATGAAAATATCATATATCCAAAACATGAATCAATACATGATACCCAAGCATTAGACCAAGTTTAAGAAGCATAATAAATAAGAAACATAGATAACTCTCCAAAACAACCAGTTTGGAAACTAACTTACACAAGGGTTCACTTCAAACTGTCATAACTAGAGTTCTAGATATGGGAATGCAGAAATTCCAAGTCGAGGTGATAGCTTATCCTCTTACGGTTCCAACGAGTGGTCACAAGCCCAAAACAAGCAAATAACGAAGGAGATATGATCATTCTACCAAAAAGGGTCAGTGCAGTGAAACTGCACAAGTCACGACCGTGACTTGTATTTCACGACCGTGAAATTAGGTTTCACGACCGTGAAATGTGGTTTCACGACCGTGAAACACTCTGTTACCAATTCATCCGTGAGCCTTTAACAAAAATCAATCCTATCATTTCCAATTCTCATAATTCATTTCTAATAACTATCAACAATCAATATTCATCATCAACAATCATCAAACAACAACAATCATTATCCATAACATGATTCCTAAACTTACTAATCGTATTCTAATACGATTTCTAGCATATAAGCATGTAAAACACGTAAATGATATCGAGTAACCCTTCACCGTTACATTTACGCGTCTTTAATCGATTACTAAGCCTTCCTAGTAGTCTCCACCTACAATTAGGTAATAAAAGATGAATATATTTCACCTTGAGAAAGACGGATAATTTAAAAAGCGAGAAAGACGGTAATTTTATTACCAATACGGATAGAGGAAGGTAAGAGGGGAAGAATAAGACGAACTTACGTGAATTCTAGCAAGAAACGAGGGAGCTACGATCATCCAAAGATTGGATCAAATAGGGAGGCAAGGTTTTGGGTTTCTTAGAGAAGAAGAAATGAGTTTGGTGTTTGTTGAATGAAAAATAGGTTAAAGAGTATGAGGATAAGTAAGGAAAAAGTCAACCAAAAGTCAAAGACGGTTCCAAAGTCAAGAAAATTCAAACTCGACTTAAAATTCAAGAAAAGTCAAAGACGACTTAAAATTCAAGAAAAGTCAAAGACGACTTAAAATTCAAGAAAAGTCAAACTCGACTCGAAAGTCAAGAAAAGTCAAACTCGCCTTAAGACGGGATTTTCATGGAATCTCACAGAAATTCCAAATACGAACTCGGAAATTCTAAATTTGACTCGAAACATAAAAAGCTAATTTAAAACTTAAATTCGCTGAAAAGATTTCGTAAAATATTTCTACTAGAAAAATAGGGTACATTTCCGGGTGTTACATGTACTCATAGCTAACGATCCTCGGAGCTTTCGAGAACTCGTTAGAGAGAGTGGTGAAAATCTTGTTTGCACCCTGGGCAATGAATCGCCTTTGCAAATTTGATTCCATTGAAAATATGAGTACGTTCTTTAACGCACCCGCCTCCATTACGAAATCACTATAAGCAAGTGATGCATTGGCTCCTGCATTGGGGCCTGGGTTAGTCGGTAGTGGCTCAGTCAAGTACTTGAGCTTACCGTCAGCAATGGCAGCATTCCGTAATGCCGCCTTCCAGTCCGCAAAGTTTGACCCATCATTCTTCAGTCGCGTGGACTGATTCATGTTGTCCATAAAGATCTTTAGCCAGGACTCGCGAGCGAGTGTAGCACTTGGCATTGGGTCGTCTGTACGTCCAGCCATTTGTTATTTTTGCAGTTATATCTTTATATAACGGATTCAAGAAACTGTGAAAAGAAGAAAAATAATGATAAGTTTCATCGTTTTAAAAATTAAGTCTTAATGCAAAAACTATTTAATGCGATGACTAATGCATTTATACAATTGACCTCCCTCAAGAATTATATAAAGGATCCCAAGACTCAATTTATGTAAATTGATAAGCCAACCTCTTGGCTAATTCTACCTTTAGAATTCTCGGTCGATAAATTTCTGTAAATTCTATCTTTAGTCCATTATAATCCCAAGATATTACTCGGACTACAATGTTGAGGTAAAATAGGTCAACACTCACTACTTACCCAACGTAGAAGGGGTCATATTATGACTTCCGACGAAGAAGGGGTTCATAGTAGTTTTTCCTATAAAGACTAATCTCAATTTTCATTTTAGAGGAAGATCCCATCATCTTAAATTTAATTCATTTTAAGTGAACAAAATTTCTAGCATTTCGTGAATGATTTAGACTAAGGTGATGGCCCTATGAACGAGTGACATCTGTATGTCTATGATGAAAATTCAAACTATATGAAACATTTTTCATGCATTTTAGGTGGTTTGGTTTAGGCGGAATATGATGCAATTATTTAACATGTGAATGAAAAGCAAAAGAACGGAAAAAAAAAAAAACGTAAACTATTACAACGGTCCTAGTGTGGCCTATCTACCAAAAAGAACAGTAAATACAAGTTTGGAATCCATCCTTATGGACCCGAGAGGCTTGACTTAGTCTCATCTTGGTCCATGTAGCGGGAGTGAGCATCCGATCTCCGTCTCTAGTCTTCTTAAAATTACATTTAAAAAATTACAAAATAAACCTATTTACATTCTAATTCCAAAACATAATTAAAAGAAAAATAAAAGGAGATTCGAGATCTCAAAATTACAACCAAACCATGTTTTCATCATTACGAAAACATGATTAACTAAAGCCACACTAGGTATTACATTTTTCAACCAATTGCAAAAATACGTAAATCAAACCATTCATTCATTCATTCAACAAAAATAAAATGCATCAACTATATAAATTAATACTACAATACATAATTCATTAATTATGTTGATTAATTATCCAAACCACCATTAAAACCGATCAAAATTATGTGACAATTCCTTAATTGCCCACAACAATTTTAATCATCCATAATCCATTTTTATTTTAAACCTTTTTAAAATAATCGGGTATCATTATTGTGAACCTTTTCACAATAATAAACAAACATTATCTTTATAATGTCAAAAAAAACAAAAAAAAAAATTTTTCTCTACGGATCACTGTTCACGTGAACAGTACCAGTACCAAAAAAAAAAAAATTTCTTTTTAAACTCACGGTTTAATCAATAACCGTAAAAGAAACATTAAAACCTAAAAATTTACCTGCTGCTACGGTAAAAAAAAAACGAAAAAAAAATTTTGTTGTTTTTTTTTTTAATAAACAGCAGCAGCACGGTCAGAAAAAATTTCGGTGTTGTCAAAATTGCTAGATCGGTACAAAATTCAATATCTAATCGTTATTAAATATTGATTCAAACTAGATTATTCAATTTAACCTTTTAAAAAGAACATCTAAATCATGATTAAATCGATTATCCTTATATTCATTTAATCACAATCGCTTTGAACATCATTAAAATTGAATCATTATACATAAAATTATCAATTTAAAATAATGAGGCCGAAAACAATAGCAACATCAAAAACAAAACAATTCCATCTTATTTTAATTTAATCCTTATCAAATTAAAACAAGTACAAATTTATTATATTGAATTTTAACCTTTTAAAATAACAATATCAATAAATCAACAATGGAAAAACAAAACCCTAAAAAAAAATTGAATCAATCGGCCAAAAAAAAATTGAATCAATACCCTAAAATTTTTTCCGGTTTTATCAATTTCTTTTTTCTCAAATTTATATTTCATAAAAATGAAAAACATATAATATAATTTTGTAGCCAAAAGCTCTGTTACCACTTGTGGGAAATAACTGTTTACATCCCCTTAAAATTTAGGATTATAACAAAATTATATAATATGAATTACGAGTCATAAATATGAAAACAATGTAAATATAGAGAAAACGAATTAAACCTTTGGTCCTAGCAAAACGGCCTAAGAACAGATATCAAAGTAGATATCCTCATAATTGTCTCACCCAAGATTGATCGAGATATGCCCTTCTCCTTTGCTAGAAAGATGATTAAAAGTTACTGTTAACTTTTAGGTTTTTGTGTTTGGTGTGTGATGGAGGCACAAGTGAGAGAATAGAATTAGGTTAGAATTTTTTTTCTCCTCTCTTGCTTGATCTCACGGCAATAGTAGGGTTTTAATGAGGAGATTAGTCTCCTCAAAAACACTACCCATGGACCGAAAAACCCGAGAGTCTATGGACTCTTTTCCGGTTATATTAGCTTCCATTTAATATAATGTCATACATATTATAATTGTCTAATATGTCGTCATACATTAATAAGGTCCATTACAACATTTTGCAGTGGATATATTAACATAACAATTATTATGACAATCGTATAATATATATACTTTAGTTATAAATATCGCTATATCTATAATCCTGCTAATTAAATATAACGGTTTATGTTTAATTACGAATTAACATTTTAATTCGTTTAAGCTCACATTATATACTAAAACTAAATATAACATTTTATATTTATTACGAATTACAGTTAATTCGTCTTAGCTAACATTATTTAATCGTTATTAAATAATTATATCATCATCACATTGACTAATTGTAGCAAAAACACGACTAACCTTTAGTCATTTAATAAGGCATCAATATGATTATTTTCTCAAATAAACACATCTCTCAATCACATCCTTTAGGTGTGACTTTTAGGGACCAGTTGATCACCGCCATCTGTGTGACAATAACGTCAAACTTATCTAGCAAGCCAACCGTTATCGATAAACGTTAATCAACTGATTACAATACAAAGTATACCCTGTGAACCTATAGAGATTTATTTATGTTATTGCACTAACTGTGGAGGACACTGGCTCCAACACAAAGTTATAGTAAGATAACCTATAACATTGAGTTTCGTAAGTAAAGTTATAGTTAAAACAACTATAACTCTACTTCCCAACATTCCTAAAGAGAAGTACCATTATTGGACGACGACCTATGCTATCTAATCTTCGTGGAGATCTTTAGTATGTTGATCATCACTTCATTTAATTCTTGAGTTCTTCATCTTGAGCTTCACAAGCTCCTTTAAGACTTCGTCTTTGACCTTGAGCTTGATAGTTACCAAAGTTATAGTAGAAACACCTACATTAATAAGGTCCATTACAAGGTGAAGGAAATTTATAGGTCATTGTACTAAAACTTTCGATATGCCAAACTAGCTATAACTTTAAATGCCAAACCAAGCTTAATCTAACAAGACTTAAGCAAACGATTACAAGCACAAGCATATTATAGATTCAAATATGTCATCATCAAAACCAATCATATAAATATTGGTTTAACAAATTCCCCCTTATAATGATGACAAGTCTCTTAATGATTTGTGACTAAGGTAATTACCCCCTTAACAAAATCCTATAAAAGTTATAGTGTGTAGAACGCAAGATCAAGATGTTTAAAGCTAAAGCATAAGCATTAAAGGACCATAAGAGACTAAAGGTCTTGACAAGGAGCAATCTTAGTCAAAGACACAAATCAAGGTCATTTCTTCCCCCTCTTAACATCATCGAAAAGACGAGAACAAACATGAAATGACTAGAATAATATCAATCAAAGGAAAGATTTAAACCGTCACACAAGCATATTATAGCAAAATAAATTGTTCAAACGTCAAGTGCCAAAATACCAAATTGTTTAATATAACCCAACAAAATAAAGTGCCAAAATGGGCCGAATAGGATAGGTTTTTAAAGAGGGTAAGGAGAAGGTTAATCGATGGGCATGGCCATTATTAACCACATTGGGGTTAACATTGCCTGGGCGGGTACAGAACTGCACGGAATCCAATCGATCAAAACATGATCGCACGTGATTAGCCTGGGTGGTGAGACAAATGTCTAAATTGACCACTTTGCGAGTAAGAGCCTTCATAGCTTCATACACAACTTGCTCGTCCTCTCGCATCATCTTCCCACTCATAACCAACGAGCCCCATTGAATTTCCAGATTGGCCAACCTGTCATGATGACGAAACACATCCTGACAAATGTCCAACAGGTTGCGCTCTATTGATTGCAAGCGGCCATCAATACTCCTCATCCAGGAGACCACATCATCACTTCCTCCACCACCCCCTGCACTACTACCAGCTACATTCCCCTGCTGAATTGCACCCAAACCCGAGACCACACCTGCAAACACTAAGGTCCGAGTCTCGAATTTTTCTAATATGTGGGACATAAAAAGCGTCAAGCTTTGTGTCCACACTTTGAAGCACAGAGGAATTGTCCAGGAATTAATTTTGATTCCATCATCAGGAACCCCAAACGCCGAGCAAAAGTCCGAAACAGAGACAACGGCATCCTTACCATTAACCACGACATGCAAAGACCCATTTTGAAAAGAAACAAAGGTGTAAAATGAATTACCTTAATTAGGTAGATGGGACCTGAAATCCAAGAATTGATAAATGAACCAAAAAGATTTTGTCTTATCATGCCACCCCTTGGGATAAAACCGGCCGCTGTGAATCGAGTAGTTTTTGACTCTGTTGACAAGAGTCCGTTCACTGTGAGTGAGACAAACCTTGTCAAGCCCGACCTCCATTGCATGAAGCTTGGCTTCTCGGAACAGGGGCCTACTTATGTCGTCGCTGCCGTGCACCACCGGTACATAACAGCAATATTGTCCTTATCCTCCTGATTATATGCCTTCCCTTTACCCTTCTTCACCTTGCGGTGTTTCCCAATATTAGCGTTCCCTTGAGAACCGGATTGAGTTTCGGTATGACTGTCGGGGGGAGATTCAGAATAAGGTTTGGGTGGGTAGTTTTGGATTAGCGAGTTTTAGGGAGACGAGTCGAAGGGGTAGAGGGTTCAGAGTTCATGGTTGAGAAAGGGAGGTGAGGAGTTGTGTGGGAAAGCAAAGAAGGAGAGAGAAAGAGAGCGTGAAGAGAGAGGGATGCAGATTTTTGAAAGAGGTGATGTACGATGAAATTGATGATGATGGGAAGTGGTAATAATGATGGGTAATTGTGAGAAGTGAAAGGGTAGGTTGAATACGGTAGAAATAAGGTAGAGTAGACCGGCTTGAAAAGATTCTCTTTCCTTAATTTTTTTTTGTAAATAAGGAGATAAGATAAAATCTAGGGTAGGTAAAAACAATAAGATATGGCTAGATTTTTAGGAAAAGGTAGATTTTGTGGAGTTTTAGTAAAGGTAGGAAATCATTGGTTTATATTTAACAAAAGATAAAATGACATTTAGATGGAATATTCTAATGTTAAAATATAAAGGTGTAACATGAATAAACTTGCAGCGTAAAATAAGGACACAGTCATACAATATCATCTATTCTAGGCAATCATAGGACTTAGAAACATTAATGACAAGTTTTGATACCACCAATTAAACCAATTTCCAACCGCAAAGTCTCAAAACGTTCTCTAGCTAATGCTTTAGTTAGAGTATCTGCCCATTGTTTTTCCGTACTACAAAATTCAAGTCTTATGTTCTCATTTTGTACTTGGTCTCTAAGAAAATGGTGTATAATTTCTATGAGTTTTGAACACAAGTGTTGCGCGGGATTCTTGGAAATAATAATAGCACTCATGCTGTCACATAAAAGAGGTATACACCCAACATCCACACCATAATCAGATAATTCTTGCTTTAGCCAAAGTAATTGAGAACATACTAAGGCTGCATTAATGTATTCAGCTTCTGCAGTAGATAAGGCAACCGAATTTTGTTTCTTAGACCCCCCAAGAGATTATACATGGTCTAACAAACGTAGCTATGCCAGATGTCCTTTTTCTGTCAAAGGAACAAGCTGCATAATCTGTATCCGAATACCCTATGAGATCGAAATTACAATCGTGAGGGTACAAAGATATAATTTAGATGTACCAATTAAATACCTCAAAATTCTTATAACTGCAACCATATGCGATTCTTTAAGGCACGATTGAAATCGAGCACAAACACACACACACTAAACATAATATCCGGTCTACTTGCAGTTAAATAGGGAAGTGAGCCAATCATACCTCGATAAGTCGTCTCATCGACAGACTTACCATCTTCATGTTTCGTTAATTTCTTATCCGTGACCATAGAAGTGGCCATAGGATGAGAATTCTCCATTCCAAACTTCTTGATTAGCTCTTTGATGTATTTTTGTTGGTGTATCATCATTCCCTCCTTTGTTGTTGGATTTGTAGTCCAAGGAAGAACTTCAGTCCTCCCATCATGCTCATCTCAAATTCTGAGGTCATCAATTCTGAAAAATAATCACAAAGTTTATTATTAGTTGAACCAAAAATAATATCATCAATGTAAATTTGTACAACTAATAAATCTGAGCCCATGGATTTTAGGAACAATGTTTTATCAACATAGCCTCTTTTAGGATCGCTTTGTAGTAAGAATTTTGATAATATGTCGTACCACGCCCTTGGTGCTTGTTTCAAACCATACAAAGCTTTCTCTAGTTTAAAAACATGCACGATTTTGAAACTTGCTATCCAAAAATCCGAGGGGTTGCTCAACAAAGAATTCTTCTTCCAAATATCCGTTAAGGATCGCGGTCTTAACGTCCATTTGAAATAATTTAAGTCCTTTGTGAGCTGGAAATGCTATTAAAAGTCTAATAGCCTCAAGTCGAGCTACGGGAGCGAATGTTTCATCGTAGTCAATCCCTTCTTGTTAATTGTATCCTTGAACTACCAATCTTGCTTTGTTTCGCACAATAACTCTTGTGTCATCTAGCTTGTTTATGAACACCCATCTTGTACTAATGAGTGATCGTTCCTTTGTTTAGAAACCAAGTGCCAAACATTGTTCCTTTCAAATTGTTGTAATTCCTCTTGCATAGCAACGATCCAGTTTGGTTTAGTAAAGGCTTCCTTGATATTCTTAGGTTCAATGGTAGAGAGGAAAGAGTAGAAGGAGCAAATTTTATTCAGAGATCTTCGTGTTTGAACACCCTTTCTTAAATTTCCAATGATCGAATCCATAGGAAGGGCGAATATTTCTATTTACATTTGGTGGAAGTCTCAGGCACTTCTTCATTAGATTTAAAGGTAGAACCTTCAAATGTTTCGGAATCAAGGGTTGTTCCCCCTGAATACAATCTCAAGGTTGTAGATGAATCAGGTATAACTCTGAATTCATCATTTTGATTTGAATTCAAGGTTATAGCTTCATCAGCTATAACTTTGGTACTTAATTCTTTGTTTTGAGAGGAAGTTATAGTATCATCAACTATAACTTCATCTCTCTTTCCGTTATTATTTGAAGAAGTCTCAAACTCATCATTTGTGCCTTCGATATCCTTTTCTTCTTCATCCATCTCTGGAGGATCATCTTTGGACAATTGAAAATCAGGTTCATTTTCATCTTCCTCATCATCCTGAATTGGCTTATCAAACAGGTCATTCTCATCAAATATAGTATGAGCACTTTCTTCGATGCATAAAGTTCTTTTATTAAAGACTTTATAAGCCTTACTATGATCAGAATAACAATTAAAAATAGCCTCCTCACTCCTAGGATCAAATTTGCTTAACTTATTTTTGCCATTGTTCTGAATAAAGCATTTACTCCCAAAGCATCGCAAGTGGGATATATTAGGTTTTCGACTTCTGAGGAGTTAATAAGGATTTTTCTTTAAAATAGGTTTGATCATAGAACGGTTATAAATAATAGGTTTTCGACCTCAGCCCAAAAGTTATGAGGAAGACCACTACACAAAAGCATTGTTCGAGCCATATCCTCTAATTTTTTAATCATACGTTCAACTACACCATTTTGTTGTGGGGTTCGTCGTGAAGAGAAGTTATGCCCTACACAATTTTCCCTACAATATTCTATGAAAGAATGATTGTCAAATTCGGTACCATGATCCATACGAATAGAAACAAGATTAGACTTATATTTGTTATGGACGAGTTTCATAAGACAAACAAACTCATCCAAAGTCTCATCTTTTGAGTGTAAGAATATAGGCCAAACATACCTTGAATATTCATCAACAAGAACAAAGACATACCTGGATCCTCTTCTACTTCTTACCTTCATTGGACCCTAAAGATCCATATGCACAAGTTCTAAGGCATGATTCGTGCTTACTACTCTTTTAGGTTTGAAATATGACCTCACATGCTTGCATCTGGCTCACGTGTCACACATCTTTTCTTGGTCAAATTTTATTTTGGGTAAACCTTCAACCAAGTCCCATCGTTTAAGCTTATTCAAAATAGGAGAGCTTATGTGACCCAATCTTTTGTGCCATAAGGACGGATAATCAAAATTTACTTTCATGCAGGTGAAAGAGTTAGTAGGAATAACATTCAAGTAAATCATATAAACATTCCTTTTGCGATGACATTCAAGTATTACTCTACTAGTACCTTCAATTATAATTCGACAGATATCTGTGTGAAAGACAACCTTATTTCCTTTATCGCATAATTGAGATATACTTAGTAGATTATGCTTAAGGCCATCAACCAAATATACATCACTAATTTAATGAGAGGAAGATATACCAATCTTACCATCATCGTTGACTTTTCCTTTTTTATTGTATCCGAAAGTGACCTTACCTTCATCAAATGGTTCAAGTCAAAGAAATAGATTCTTATTTCCTGTGATGTGCCTTGAGAATCCACTATCAAGGTACCATGAGTTATTTTATTTCACAACTACCTGCAAGACAAGTTAAATATATTTTTTAGGTTCCCAAGCAAGGTTGGGTCCTTTAGTGTTGGTTACCCTAAATATCATGTCTTTTCTAACCCAAACTTGTCTTATGGTTTTTCTTTTAGAGTTTGGTCTAACACAAGGTGTCTTGGTCTTTTGGTGTTGTCTAGGTTCCCGATATTTTTCCTTCTTGGGCTGTTGCCTTTCCTCAGGCAAGTTGCTTTTCTTCTTGTAAGCAAAACTCATATCGTAGAACCAATGATGTTCATTATTTCTGACTTCTTCTACTAGGGGTTCAGGATTAGGTCACATGTCCTCTTCCTCTTGTATGTTAGAGGCTCTGACAAATTTCATGTTTTTATTCAGGTCTTTCGTGTGTTTAACACAGTTTTCATTAGATGATCCGTATGACCACAATAATTACAAATACGATACTCAGGTAAATTGACATATTTTCTTTTTTTCTGAAATCGCGTTCATAAGGGGTAGATTTGCATTTAGAGTGATCCCTATGGCCATAACATTAGTGACCTATGCCCATCTTCCCATTTGTCATGGACTTTCCTAGCATGCAATAATAGTTCTTTTAGAGACTTGATTTCTTTTTGACACTCAGAATTGCCAATCTCTAGATTTTTGGATAAACTACTTTCTTTAAGATTGTCACGAAAGTCTCAAAAGTGTTTATTAAGAATTAAAACTACATCTGAGTGTTGTTTATTAATATCCAATATTTGAGCTTTATATTCCTTTAATTGCGTGGAGGATGAGTCAATTTCCTTCTTTTGTTATGAGATTATGGCATCTTTAGCTTTTATCTCAAGATTGTCATGGATTTTTTCCTTAAGCTCATTTATATCAAGACTTTGATCATGACATTTATCAAGGGTTTGTTCAAAGTAATCTATCATAGCATCTCTAGGTAATTTCTTAACTTGCTTTTTAAGACGAATAAAGCATACCTCATCTGATTCACTTTCCGAGTCAGATTCTTCAATCAAACAGAATTCTGATCTTGAATTTCTGGACTCATCATCACTGTCGGTAATTAGGTCAAGACTAATGTTGCTTAAACATAGATTAACAACTTCCTCATCATCGGATTCGTCGTCATCTTTTGTGTCGAGCTCTCCACAACAAGGTGCTAGCATTAATTGCTTGAATTCCTTTTTATTAGTCTTTTCCCTTTTTTCCTTTATCCTTAATCATCTTTCATGAGGGACAATCCTTGATCATATGATCAGTCTGCCCACAGTTGAAGCAGCCTCTATTTATGAAAGAAGGTTTTGACTCGTTCGGCTTTTTGTTAAAGGATTTATTATTATTGAGTTTTGGTTGTATTCCTTTAACTAAATTCTTTTTAAAATGCCTTGAAAACAAGACTGTCTCATCTTCTATATCGTCTTCACCGTCACTAGCTTTCAAAGCTATACTTTTACCTTTGCTAGAATCCTCATCAGGCTTGTCGAGTTGATGATCGTGAGCCATGAGAGAACTTATTAGGTTTTCGTAGCTTAGAAGAATGATATCCCTTGCTTCTTCAATCGCAGTCACCTTGGATGTCCATATCTTAGAGAGACTCCTAAGGACTTTCCTTACGATATCCACAGAGTCGAATTTTCTCCCAAAATTTCGGAGTTCTTTCATTAGTCTTGAGAAACGTGCCGACATACTGTTGATTGATTCATTCTTTTCTATTGAGAATAGTTCGCACCTTTGAATGAGTACATCAATCCTATGCTTTTTCACAAGGGCATTACCTTCGTATGCAAGTTCAAGACCATCCCGTATTTCCTTGGCCGTACTACAAAGACGAGAAACGATCAAACTCACTACTTATCATGTCGTTTTGTAATAACGTCATTGCTTTCAAGTTTTTCTCTGCCTTACGGTAGTCAGCCTCAATATAATCATTTTCATCTTTCTCATGATTGTGCCATTTTTAGATGCAACCAATATTTTATTAGGGCCTTTTTGGATGATCTTCCAACATTCCCAATCATGTCCTTAATATAGTCCTTAATATAATGTGTCATCATGTTCTCCCAAAGAATATTGTTCTCCCCTTCCAAGATGGGAGCTTTTAGGTGTTTAAATTCCATTTCACACGAGATAAAAAGATTTAAATAAGCAAAAAATTAACGAATGGATCAGTCTTTATGCTGTTAGAAAATCAGCAGCACGAGGCTCTGATACCGAGTGAAGAGTCTATTGATCCCAAATACTCAATAAGGGGGGGGGGTGAATTGATTATTAATAAAGTATGCTTACTGTGACAACCCTCGCAAAACATTAAAGTAACTAAGTAATATGCAGCGGAAATTAAAGAATTTTTAAAACTTTTAAAACATGTTTCGCATTGATCGTCATAAAACAAAGTCCAACACGAATAAATAAAGTTGTAAAGTCGAATGAGGTCGACTAACAACTACAAGGGAGTTAACGGTCCCAAAAATATACAATAAACTCAAAAAATATAAGAGTCAAAACGATATTAGGTAATCATCGTGAAACGACGCTTGCTAGCTCACAGTAGTCTCACCCCATGTAGCACCGACCTGTACCTGCTCATTCATTAAACATGAATGCCACAGTCAGTGGGGAGTAACTCCGGGTTCTCCTATTCATATCACATCAAAACCTATATAGGCAAGTAGATAGGTCCATAACATGATACATTTAATCGTATCATTTTAAGCATAAATAAGCAATTCATAATAATATTATATAAGCATGTGTAACATTCATTGTATCATTGTCATGCAATATTAAATCCATATCACATCAAAACCTATATAGGCAAGTAGATAGGCACATAACATGATAGATTTAATCGTATCATTTTAAGCATAAATAAGCAATTCATAATAATATTATATAAGCGTGTGTAACATTCATTGTATCATTGTCATGCAATATTAAATCGGGGAAGACTCCCCTTGGCAACCACATACACACTAAGGGCTTACATCTCACCATTAGAGACATGTGCTTGAGAAGGTTAGGGACTCAACAAGCAAATCAATCATAGGTATCCGATATCTAAGCACACCATCCAATGTTAAATCAAATATAAACGAACACCCACTGCACTAAGCAAGACAAGACAGAAACGTCCATGGGATAAGGCGTTTCCTTGAACCGTATGCGATAAGGCGGTTCGCACACAAATGACTCTAATCCTCTCGGTAGAACAACGATAATTATACGGTCCTAGTCTTAATCTGGCCAGACTCTCGGGATATGGGCATTTCCCGATTCAACAAGTGGTAAGGCGTTCCATATCCAAGACTCGAGATAAGGCATTTCTCAAGTATCCCAAATCTGGCAAGGGCAGCTATCGAAAAAGGCGGGTAGAGCACAAGTATCCAACTCCAGCTTATAAGCATGGAGAGGAAGTATCCAACTCCAGCTTATAAGTATTCAACTCCAGCTACATGCAATGACACCACCTCGCAAGGATAACACATTTGACGGTCGGGTCGATAAACGCATTGCGTTCATCTCCTAACAACGTCGTCATATCCCCACTAAAACATGCATACAAGCATCAAGGATACACCACATCGCACCGACATTCCAGTCTAACGAGGATGAGGGTGTAGCAGGGAAATGAGAGTTCAAAGCACTCAACGAGTAGTGCTCAAATCAATACATAAGGTGAAACCGACTCGAGAGAGGACATACAAACAACCGTCACAAATCAAGTGATATAAACATGTGAGATATTATATAATCTATACAGGATTACTTAATGTCATTACGTAATTTTATAAGATAATCAAACCATACAAACTAATACATGAGAAGGCAAGTGGAAAAGAAAGGGAGAAAAGGACTCAGGGGGTCCCAGCCGGTCAGGTGGACCGGCTTCCGGGTACCCGGCTGGCACCACGACAACATTAAACAACCATGACAAATTACAGGGACTCCTAGCCGGTGGGTGTGACCGGCGGCCGGCTACCCGGCTGGGGTCATAAGTGAACCGAGAAGGGAAAGAAGGAAAGGGGAAGGAGGCTCCCAGCCGGTAGGCCGGCTGGGGCAGGCATAACAAGATGAACAAGGAGAGGCTCCCAGCCGGCTAGGTGGCAGCCGGCCACCCGGCTAGGGCATGCATATTCTCAAAATCAATTAAATTCAACCAACAACAATCAGGGGACTCCCAGCCGATCATGGGGGCGGCGACCGGCCACCCGGCTGGGGCCACATTGCACGGAAAACACCTCAACAACAAAAATAACTTTAATTCTTTTGGTACCCATTAATTTCTTTCATCATTTACCATCATCAAATTACATTAAATGTAATGTAATCATACCCAATCATTACATAGGGTCATTTAAGACAACAAAATACAACATTTATCGCTAAACACAAGTCTAATCATAACAAATGCGTAAATCCAACAAAATTAACATAACTTAGCATAAGATTAACATATGAGATGAATTAAACATGGAAAAGAGTAATAAACACATATCCATATGAAATCAACGCAAAAAAACTCATCTTTTAAGACAAATACTACTCTAGCATGTAAAGCACATAATAGTGATATCGAGTAACCCATCACCGTTACCTCGATTAGTACTTCAAATCTGCGATTCCCAAGCTAACTATTAACCCACATGAACTCCTTGACCCACAATCTTTAAAATTCACCTTTTCTCGATAAATAACGCGACACGACCCAAAACCGAAATCTGGAAAAGACGATCTAAAAATAAGGTTAAAAGTTTCGAACTTTTTATTGGCTAGAAAGAAAGAGGACGGTGAGAGGATTCAGAAATATTAAAACAAATGAATTACGTTAAGAAACGAAGAATTTATGTCCGTCTTAAGTTTCGATCTAGAAAATGGGTTTTATAAAAAAGTTGGAGGAAATTGATATTTTATATTAGGAAAAGAAAGAGGAGGATGTAAAAATCGTCGAGTTTCTTTGAGAGACGGAGAAATGGCATCGGTCTTAAGATTATAAAGTTATGGAGTTTTAATGGTGTTTTTGGAGTTTGAGGAGGAAGATGAAGATGCTGAAATTTTAGAAGGGATTTAGAGATTTGTGGTGCTTTGTTTTGGAAAGGTGAGTAGTAGTAAGCTTTAATATTCAAGGTGGGTGTTACCCACTCCAATTTTCGAGTAGAGTCCGATTATTGGATCATAACGGACTGAAATACGACAGTTTCTACCCAACTAAACTAAATTCTATTTAACATTAATTTACAGCCACGAAATCATAAATTATCGACTGAAAATATTTTAACCAAATAAAGTAAAAGACGAATTTATAAATTTCACGACTTTAGTAAATTACTCTTTATTATAAAATCTGGGGTGTTACAAGTATAAGATAGTACCTCAGATGTATAATCCTTTTTCCCTATTTATTCCATCTCTTTAAAAGCCATGCAATGATATATGATCTAAACTAGTTTTTATATCATTCATTTTTCTAACGAGTAATTTAATGATATAATTGCATAACAAATTGGTAAAAAAAAGTAGAGCGTTGTCGACAAATTGGTAAAAGAAAATTCTCTTTGGACAAATTGGTAAAAAAAAATAAAGGGTTGGAGAAATACACCAAAAATTTGACAATTTGAATGGTTAAAGGACTTTTCTCAACATTAATTAAAAATAACTAATTACGCTAATCTAGAGGTGGCAATCAGGTCAGTCGGATCGGGTCATGATCCAGTCCGATTACTTTATCACATTACTTCTAGTTTGACCATTAAATTTAACCATGATTTGGTTAGTTACTTCATTATGAAACGTATCAAATTTATACACTAAATCACTTTCATTTTGATCAATATAAAGCTTAATAATTGCCAACTCATCAATTTAATCGGGTCAATTATCGGGTGCAATGAAACTATTCAGAAAACAAGCTAAACTATGACAATTTGAACTAAGGTTAGACACTTGAAGATTGCTCTGTTTTTGTTTGGACTGAATGCTAAAAGAAAGAGATAGAACCTTAACCAAAGCACAAAGCCAATGATTGAGGGTTGAACCTTGATCCCAGCACTCAGCTAAGGGTCTAAGCTCACTTCCAAGCACAAAGCAAAGGAAGTTGTCTCAAGCACACAGCCAAGAGATGCTAACAGAAACAAGGTTTCAGTTTTTGTGTTTACTTCAAATCTACCTTTCATTCATTAGAAACAAGCCTTATATAGGCATTAGGATTACATCTTGAACGTCCAAACACATCTAAGGTTAATAATGTTCCTCAAAAGAAAACAAAATAACAACTACAAGCTGATACAAACTGAAATAAAGTGAACAATAGAAAACAGCTCTGAAAAGGACAGGTTCCTTGTTGCCTTGCTGCTGCTTTGTTATATGGTACATAGTGGACTTTTTGCTTGGTGTTTTGGTCCTAAACTGGAGTAGTATTAGTCCCCAAAGTCTGAGCAAAAAGCCCTTGAGTCTGCTTGGCCAGAACAGGAAACTTTGAGAGTGACATCTGAACTGCTTCTGGATAGGTGAGAACTGGACTGTTGAACTTGGCTTATGTTTTGAGGGGTGTTCCTGGCGTTTTCTGAGAAAGGTTTCCTAGACAAAAAGTTAGTAGACACTCCCTAGAGTCATGCCCTATAGTTGGTTAGGAGTCCCTAAGCTTGGAAGTTGCCCTGAGACCCTCCCCAAGGCACTGCTGCTGGCTGGTTTTCCTGAGGTTTTGTTGGCTTTTTTTGTGAGTCTGTTTTGTGTCTTGGTTGGCTCTGGCTCGTGTCATGGCTACCAATGGCTCGTGTCATGGCTTGCTTGCTTGGGCCTGGACTATACAAAGCATTAAGATAGCTTTTGGCATAGGGTGAGGTTGGTATTGAATCATGGTTGGACTGATCATAGGTTGTTTGGTCTTGTCTTTGAGCATGGCATTGAACTCCTGTTGCAACCCCTCCTTCTTGAAAAAGATTTGCCCTCAAATCCTCTTCATCCTCAAAGTCCTCTTGATAATGACTTAGATCTCCCACATTGAATGTCCCATGTACCCCATAATCCCCTGGTAAATCTATCTTATAAGCATTAGGTCCTACCCTTTCAAGCACCTCAAAAGGACCATCAGCTCTTGGCATGAGTTTGTTTTTCCTCTTCTCTGGGAACCTTTCTTTCCTTAAGTGTAACCATACCATGTCTCCTGCCTTGAACTCCCTAGCTTTCTTTGGACCTTTGGCTCTTGACTTATACATCTCATTTGTTTTCTCAATCTGTTTCTTGACTTGACTGTGAATCTGCATCATTTGTTGTACTCTTTCTTTGGCATCATAGTTGACTTCTTTCCTTATCACTGGTGCTAGGTCTGTTGGCATTAGAGGATTAGCACCATAAACAACTTCAAAAGGGGTCTTACCTGTGCTGTGTGAGGGAGCTCTATTGAATGCAAACTCAGCTTGTGACAGTTTGATATCCCAATCCTTTAATGACTTAGCAATGATACATCTCAAGATCCTTCCTAAAGTTTTGTTAGTAACCTCTGTCTGTCCATCTGTTTGGGGATGGTAGGCTGTGCTGAAAAGTAATTTTGACCCTAGGAGTCTCCAGAGTGACCTCCAGAAGTGGCTCATAAACTTAGTGTCCCTATCAGACACAATGCTTCTTGGTACCCCATGCAACTTTACTATTTCCTTGAAGTAGAGATCAGCTACCCCCATGGCATCTTCTGTCTTCTTGCAAGCAACAAAATGGGCCATTTTGCTGAACCTATCCACTACCACCATGACTGAGTCTTTGCCCCTTTGTGTTCTAGGCAGTGCCACTATGAAGTCCATGCTTATATCCTTCCATGGTTTGTTTGGTACAGGTAGAGGGGTGTAGGGACCTGCTTGGAACTGAGACTTGGCTAGTTGGCAGGGTTTGCACCTCTTGAGAGTATCCTGCACATCACCCAGCATTTTGGGCCAATAGAACTGCTCATGCAATATCTCATAGGTCTTTTGTACTCCAAAGTGCCCTGCAAGCCCATTGCAATGGACCTCCTTGACTAGTAACCCTCTGTAAGGACCTCTAGGTATGCATAGTTTGTTTCCTTGGAAGAGGAACCCATTCTGTGTCAAGTATTTACTTCCCTTCTTGAGTTTTCCTTCTGAATACACCTCCCATTCCTCCTTGAAGTCTGGATCTTCCATGTAGAGTTCCTTCATGAACTCAAAGCCTAGGACCCTTTGCTCCATGAATGACAACATCACAGATCTTCTAGAAAGAGCATCAGCCACTACATTGTTCTTTCCTTCTATGTACTTGCTTGAAAAGGAGAAGGATTGCAGGAATTCCACCCACTTGGCATGCCTGGGGTTGAGTTTGTGTTGGCCATTGATGAACTTCAAGGCCTCATGGTCTGAATGTAGCACAAAAGGCTTAGGTTTTAGGTAATGCCCCCAATGATTCAGAGCTCTCACTATGGCATAAAACTCTTTGTCATAGGTAGAGTAATTCAACCTTGCTCCACTTAGCTTCTCACTGAAATAGGCTATGGGCCTCTTCTCTTGAACCAGTACTGCCCCTACTCCTAACCCACTTGCATCACACTCCACCTCAAACAGCTTGTTAAAGTCAGGTAAGCCTAGTATAGGGGATCTGCACAACATATCTTTAATGGTATTGAAGGACTTCTCTGCCTTTTCTCCCCAAGTAAACTCCCCTTTCTTCATGCATTCTGTGATGGGAGCCATGATAGAGCTGAACCCCTGAATGAACCTTCTATAGAAGGATGCCAACCCATGGAAACTCCTGACCTCAGTTACTGTCTTGGGGGTGGGTCAATCTCTGATTGCCTTAACCTTTTCAGGGTCAACAACTACCCCATCCTTTGAGATGATGAACCCAAGGAAATGAACCTCAGGTTGCATGAATGTGCACTTCTCTAGCTTACCATATAACTTATTCTCTCTGAGAACCTCACAAAGGAAACTCAGCTGTAGTAGGTGTTCCTTCTTGCTTGAACTGTAGACTAGAATGTCATCAAAGTATACCACAATGAATTTTCGCAAGTAAGGCCTTAATACTTCTGTCATGAGCCTCATGAAAGTGCTAGGGGCATTGGAGAGCCCAAATGGCATCACTAGCCATTCATACAGCCCATGCTTGGTCTTGAATGCAGTCTTCCACTCATCTTCAGCTCTAATCCTTACTTGATGATACCCTTGTCTTAGACCAATCTTGGTGAACACTTGAGCCCCACTGAGTTCATCCAGAATGTCATTGAGTCTAGGTATAGGGTGTAACACCCGGAAATGTACCCTATTTTTCTAGTGAAAATATTTTACGGATACTTTTCAGCAAATTTAAGTTTTAATATAGAATTTTATGTTCCGAGTCGAATTTACAATTTCCGAGTTCGTATTTGGAATTTCCGCAAGATTCCATGAGAATCCCGTCTTAAGGCGAGTTTGACTTTTCTTGACTTTTGAGCCGTCTTTGACTTTCGTTGACTTTTCCGACTCACCCTTTACTTATACTCCCTCCTAACCTTAACCTAATTCATTCTAACACAAACACAACACATTTCTTCTTCCTTAAGAAAACCATCAAAACCTTGCCTCCATTTTTGATCCGTCTTAGATTTGTCGCTACTCCTTCGTTACTCGCTCAAATTCTCGTAAGTTCGTCTTATTCTTTCCCTCTCATCTTCCTCTATCCGTATTGGTAATAAAATTTCCGTCTTTCTCGCTTTTTAAATTATCCGTCTTTCTCAAGGTGAATGATATTCATCTTTTATTATCTAATTGTATGTAGGTGGAGACTAGGAAGGTTTAGAAACCGTTTAAAGACGCGTAAAGGTAACGGTGAAGGGTTACTCGATATCATTTACGTGTTTTATGTGATTTCTAGGATAGAAACCGTATTTAGATTATGGTTAGTATGCTTAGGACTTGTGTTGTTGTTGATTGGTTGTTGTTAGTTGTTAATTTATATGAGAATTGATGATTTGTGATGATAAATGAGGATTGTGTTGTTGATAACATGTTGATTTTTGATCGTCCTTGAATCCCGTGAAGGACGCAGGCTGCGTTGGGGGACGCAGGCTGCGTCGTAGAATGCAGGCTGCGTCGTGGTGACGCAGGCTGCGTCATACGCTGCCAACAGAAATTTTCCTGCACTGACCCCTTTTCGTAAAATGATCATATCTCCTTCGTTACTTGCTTGTTTTGGGCGTGTGACATCTCGTTGGAACCGTAAGAGGTTAAGCTATCACCTTGACTTGGAATTTCTGCATTCCCATATCTAGAACTCTAGTTATGACCGTTTGAAGTGGTCCCTTGTTTTCGTTGGTTTCCAAACAACATTGTTTTGGAGAGGTGATCTATGTTTTTATTCATTATGC
>JAIUZE010073894.1:0-34430 GCA_022085475.1 Heliosperma pusillum
GATGAATTCCAAGGTTGGCAGTAAACCTCCGGTTTCTTGATGATCAATCCGCCACTTCTGACAAGTAAGACATCTACTAACATCCTCCTTTACTTCAATCTTCATCCTAGGCCACCAAAATTGTGGTCTCAAATCTTTATACATTTTGTCACCTCCCGGATGAATAGAATAAGGAGAAAGGTGAGCTTCATCAAGTATTCTCTTTCTCAACTCGGCACTTCTCGGAACAAACATTCTACCATGGTAACGAAGGTAGCCATCATTATCCACCACACAATCTTTAGCTTGCCCAAGTGATATTTTTGCTCGAATGGCGCTAAAAGTAGCATCCTCCGGTAAACAAGTACGAATCTCTCGATAAAAATCAGGTTCCGCGGTCAAAGCACCAAGATAATCAAATCCTTTCCCCACGAACTGTATCTGAAGCTTCTGAAATTCGGTTACTAGTTCATCGGGTAAAGTACCAAGAGCATTCAATGAATGACTAGTCTTTCTACTCAAAGCATCTGCCACAACATTTGCTTTTCCCTCGTGATAAATCAACTCCGCATCATAATCATTCACCAACTCTAACCATCTTCTCTGCCTCATGTTCAACTCTTTCTGAGTAAAAATGCACCTCAATCTCTTATGATCAGTATATATTCGACAATGAACTCCGATAAGATAGTGTCTCCAAGTTTTCAAGGCATGTACCACAGCTGCTAACTCAAGATCATGAGTCGGGTAATTCACTTCATGAACCCTGAGTTGTCGAGAAGCATAAGCAATGACTTTTCTATTCTGCATCAAGACACATCCCAAACCATGCTTTGAAGCATCACAATATACATCATACTCCGCTTCATCATCTGGTAACGTTAAGATCGGTGCGGTAGTCAATCTCTTCTTCAATTCTAAGAAGGCAACTTCACATTCATCGGTCCAAATATACTTTGCGTCCTTCTTTAGCAATTGAGTCATCGGTCTTGCTAATTTGGAGAAATCTTGCACAAACCGACGATAATAACCTGCTAAACCAAGGAAACTCCGAATCTCGGACACATTTTTCGGACTTTTCCAATCCATAACTGCCTCACTTTTAGCTGGATCGACCATAACACCGTCTTTGGAAATGACATGACCAAGGAAAGATACCTCGGGCAACCAGAATTCACATTTGGAGAACTTATCATACCACTTTTGGCGTCGAAGAACACCCAAAATGGTTCGAAGGTGATCAGCATGTTCTTCTTTAGATTTAGAAAAGATAAGAATGTCATCAATAAATACCACCACACATTTATCAAGATACTCCCGGAAGGTACGATTCATCTGATCCATGAATATAAGCTGGAGCGTTAGTCAAACCGAATGGCATCACATTGAATTCGAAATGACCCTACCTTCGAGCTGAAGCAGTCTTCGGAATATCCTTCTTCCCGAACGTGAATTCTGCTGAATAACCCGATCTAAGATCAATCTTGGAAAAAATAGAAGCACCCCGTAACTGGTCAAAAAGATCATTAATACGAGGGAGATGATATTTGTTTTTGATGGTAACACGGTTCAATTCACGGTAATCAATGCACATCCGCATAGAACCGTCTTTCTTCTTGACAAATAATACGGGAGCACCCCAAGGAGAAGCACTAGGCCTAATAAAACCTTTCTCAATTAAATCATCAAGTTGAATTCTCAACTCCTTCAATTCAGAAGGAGCCATACGATAAGGAGCTTTGGCAATTGGTCCAGTTCCAGGAACTAGATCAATGGAAAATTCAACATCCTTTTCAGGAGCAATCCCGGGTAATTCATCGGGAAATACATCGGGAAATTCCCGAACAATAGGAACATCCTTTAAAGAAGGAAGAGAAGAATCGGAAGTAGTCACTACACATAGAAATGCTTGATGACCCTTCTTTAAAACATTTAACATTTTCATAGCTGAGATTAACTTCACACTAGCTTGCTTTCTAACCTCTTGATAAGAAATACGAGCACCCAAAGGACTTTTAAGAATAATTTTCTGATCACGGCACTCGAATCGAGCATGATAAGTAGATAACCAATCCATGCCCAAAATAATATCGAACTCTTCAAGAGGAAACCGTAAAAGATTCGCCGGAAAAATAGATCCATTTATGGATATTGGAATGGCGGAATGAATATAAGAACATGAAAATACTTCCCCGGATGGTAACGATATAGGAGTAGTTTCTCCTACTGAAGCTTTAAGCGGTAACTTATCGGATAGTCTCATGGAAATAAAAGATAAAGAAGCTCCCGTGTCAACTAAAATTAAACACGGTAAATCATAAATCGAGAACATACCCGTCACAATATCGGGTTGGGCATCCGCCTCAGCACGGCTCATAATAAAAATACGACCCTTAGGTCTCCCAGAAATAACCGGTGTAGACACCGTACCCTTCCTCTCAGGACATACATTCGCCTTGTGCCCTGGTTTCTGACAAATAAAGCATACAAACGGCTTGTTGTAGCAACCAACACCAGGGTGAATAGGCATCTTGCATGTAAAGCAGACACGACCTTTAAGGTCGTTGTTGTGACTCGGAACAAAGGGACGGTTTCTCTGATTAGCCGGTCCACTCTGGAAGTTTCTCCTCTTGTTTGGAAAAGAGGGAGAAAAAGAAGGTCGAGAAGCAGGATAAAGAGGTCTCTTGCCAAAGGCATTAGGAGCAACATAAGAAGCACGAGCTTCCTCGGCAATCTCCCGGATAGAACTCTCCCAACTCTCCGCCAGTGGCATCATTATAGAAAGTCGAGACAGAGGAAGTCGAAACCTCCCTCTATCTCCCTTTATCTGGGGAGAGCTTTCCCAGATAAAAGAAAGCCTTGTCTTCCTCTACCCTAATAAGTCGAGTGGCATAATGAGCCAACTCATTGAACAGGGTAGTAAACTCCTGAACAGAAAGAAGTCCTTGTTTAAAATCCATGAACTCCTTCAATTTTTGCTGTCTCAACTCGTCGGGGTAAAACCTCGCTTCCAAGAGCTCACGGAAACGAGTCCACCCGCAATTAGGCTCCAACTTCGCGGTAGGACCCGAAAGAGTCCACCACTGATCCGCTTCCTTCTCTAAGAAGTGAGAAGCTAGACGGACCTTGTCCTCTTCAAGGACATCGTAAAGAGAAAAACTCTTCTCCATCTCGCGTAACCACACCGAAAGTTTAACGGGATCAACTTCGCCATCATAGGTTTTGGCTTGACTCCTCGATAGCTGTGAAGCAACCCACGTATAACTCCCGTGTCTCTCCCGATCAGGAACAGGAGTAGGAATCGGATTAGCTTGCTGGTTTTGCAGATTTTGCTGGTTTTGGATAATGACGGTAAGAGCGGCTAAAATAGTGTTGTCAATCCTCGGAGCATCTGCAAAATTAAAACCCAGATTAGTACTTATCATTAGCAAGAAAAGAGATACAACATAAATTCCTAATTACCATCTTACCCTCTATCTCGGTTATTATTTTATTAAGGTCAAGTTTATTTAGCCAGGGGTACAAAACGGGCGTCGGGAGCAAAAATAGCTCTGTTACCAACTGTGACACCCTCAAATTTGCGGAAAGAAAAAAAATTATTTAAAATACATAAAAGATACGAATACAATACGAAGGTGTCATTACATAATAAAAAGGTTCGTTACAATACGGAATAAAATTCTACAAAAGAAATATACAAGACGGGAGACATATCTCCCGTATAAATACGGAAATAAAAGTGTATCTAATAATATACAAACTATGAACCGCATATAGGTCCAAGGTAAAATACTTCGCTCGCTAGCTCGTCATGTACCCCAAAATATGCATCACCACCTGTTCGACCGCATTAAATATAAACACGGAAGCCACAGTCAGTGGGTAGTAACTCCGAGTTCTCCCAGCCACGAAATGTCGAGTTTAATGAAACATGAAAACATAAAAGCAATGTATATATAAAATACAAAACCTTAACATATATGATATGCTTTTCATGTTATGAAACAGTTAACTAACATATAACCTATCATATGAACGCTATCATGTGAATTCGATAATAAAATATAACTCGAGGTAGGGAAGCTGGTATGCTGGCTCAGCGGTTACCAAGTTACATGGCCCTGATACACTCAAACCCTAATCAACACGTAATCATGTGAATCAGTTAACAATCGGTAATCCAAACTCTATCAATCCTAGCCGGCTTGCATCTCACCTTCTAGAACTCATAGAATCATACATACATGAAAGATCAATACGTCTACAAACAGGCATAAGTTCTTAGGGCAGTCAATAGTCGACTTCTGTAACTCGAGGCTATACCACAAGGTAGTAAAACATCCTAGTCCTAGACTGATCAGACCTAGCGACAACAGCTATTCCGTTCCCCGTCCCATGACATAACCGTCTATGAGAAACTCTACTAGGCGACCCCCTAAGCAGAGATGGCTAGTACTTAAGCTGGCTCCATTCCCAAAATGAATCGGTAGCCATGCCCCGACTTGGATATAAACCCACCAAGCCGAGACACAAAAGCTATCAAGCGGCAAACTCCGTATGCTCGTTAAAGATAGTACGGGCCTATCAATGTCGTGGTCCAAGCTACTCATTTAGATTTAGAATGGTCAAGACGCCATATTCTCATAATTCTCTATGGGTACTTAGTCAACACGACACCAACCATAAAATAAAACAGTCACGGGAAAACATCCTATCATGTGACTATTTGCATATCAATAATAATCAAAAATCATATCGCCTCATATCTACTAAGGCTAATTCATAATTAAATACAACCTTACTTGAAGACAAATCCCCGACCCGAGTCCCGCGACGGGTCATCAGTCAAATCGGGGCGGACTAGATCTTAGTTTGACCAAACCCGTTGGATCAAACCGGCTAGAAGCAGAGTCTTTATCACATAGACATAAAATCAACATATTCATTACATGTTATTTTATTACTACGTCTAACATGTGAAATATCATATTATACCCAAAACCCGCTTGACTTAAATGATTTCCACGTAAACTAATCTCGTATTATAATTTCTAACATGTGAGAAATAATAATTTTATGAAAACCTTTTTAATTAAATATTTTACTTATTAATATTTCCCACTTGCTAAATATTACAAAACACGATCAAAATGACGATAACTCAAAAACCGACACGAGTCCCAAGGTGGGACCCACGGGCTGAAATGGGCCGGACCCAATATGGGCCTGGATGGGCCCACGGGCTGTTTTGGCTGAAAAATGGCAGCTTTTACACTTTATTTTAAAACCGTTTTTCTAATATTTCCCGCATGCTTTATCATATTCAAAAACCCGTCAAAACAACAACCAATCAATCAAACATCGACACAACCCAAAGACCAAAACCCGGACCCACCTTGACCAACCCAGACCGGTCTGAACCGGCCTGGACCGGTCTGGTTTGGACCCGGTTCAGTCCCCTTCACACGGTTCACCCATAAACAACATCAAATCAATTCCAACATGTTTTTAATTATCAAACAACCATTTTAACAACATTCATACAAAATCATAACTTAGTCAAAATCATCAAAATTTGTCAAGAACATTAAATTTGTTAAAATTTCATAAACAACAATAAAAATCATAACTTGTTAAAATCATTAAAATTCATCAAGAACAATAAATATACATAAAACTTTAATATAACTTAAAAATCATCAAGAACCAAAAATCATCATAAAACTTTCCTACAACTTAAAATTTACCAAAAACAATAATTCATCATAAAATTTACTTCAACTTAAAAATCATCAAAATCATAAAACAACAATAATATTCCATAAAACATAAAAATCATAAGGAATCATAAAACACCATAAAAAGTCCATAAAACATAATACTAACTAAAAATCATAAATCATCATAATATGAACCAAAAATAAAGATGAACCAAAAAACCAAATAAATAAAACTTAAGGCTATACTACTAACTCAAATCCTAAATAAACATAATATGAACATAAACTAAAACCTAAAGGCTATGTGACATTTATTCGTCGAGTAAATCGGAATGGTTACCTTAGCTAGCCAAAATCACTTAGCACAAAAATAATAAGAAGTATATAAATAAGAAACCCTTCTACTAGTCTTCACCCAAAATATAAGAGTCTCCAAATTCGTCTTCAAACTCTTCCCCTATAAGAAATAACAAGAAAACAATTATTAGAACTTAAACTTAATTTTCCATAATTAAATGTTGAAAACGATCTTGACGGAATTGAAAATAAAACATACGTGAAGATGGGGAGCGAAGAGGAGATCCTAGAAATATAAATTAAGAAGGATTTAATTAAGAAATGAAGAATTTATGGATGTTTTGCTCAAGAACGATGAAGAACTAAAGATGAACGATGAAGAACGCGAAGAACGATTAAATAAAGTGAGGTTTTGATCTTATTTTGATTTGTTGTAAAATGAAAAGTTGTTTGTGAGTCATATTGGGTGGGTGTGTGCCGTGTGTTTATAGACACATAAAGGTGTCGAGTTTTGAAATTGTTGTTCCGTAATTGACTCGCGTTTAATAATTGTTTTACGGTAAACGATTAAATACAATTTACGATAAAGTTAATATCAAGATATTATGAGATTAAAATGTAAAATAATGAAAATATCAAGGCTTAAGAGTGGGTAAGTGTGCCGTGTGGAATTGTGCTTGTCGGGTCCGATTTCGAGCGTTTTGCGTAGTTTTCGTTAACTGATCGGTAAAGCGAATAGTGAACTAGATATTATGATATATTAATCAAAGTAAGTAAAATATCAAAGTCTAGTAGAGGAGGGAAAAAAACCGGAGAGGAGAGCCGTTTGTATGGTGAGACAAACGGTCGTTTTTGCTCGGATTTGCGTAATCTCCGTTGACGGATCGATACAAGTAACCAAATATCTAATAGATATTTGTATTATTTTAATCGCATAAATTTAAATATCCAATCGTTGAGTGGAAAACGATGACATGGCCGCGTGACAACATGCCAAAGCGAGTTTCGATTTTAGTTGCGCGCTTTACGATGAGTCGGGGAATAGTTTTAAAATGACGTTCGTTAAAACCGTAAAAGTTATTATTTTAATTCCGAATAAATTCAAAAATAATTATATTAAATTATGATAAATCCTAATAAATCTTAATAAAAATAAATCAAAAATATAATTTTTTTTTAATAAAATTTCGGTCTTCAAAATCGCAAGCGAGTCGGGAAAAGTCAACGAAAGTCAAAATCGACTAAAAAGTCGGGAAAAGTCAAAAATGACTTAAAAGTTCAGAAAAGTTTAAGACGACTTTAAAAGTCAAGAAAAGTAAATGACACTTTAAAAAGTCCAGAAAAAGTCAAAGACGATTTAAAAGTCAAGAAAAGTCAAAGATGACCAAAAACGGTCTTTTCATGAAATCTCTCAAAAATTCCAAATACGAACGCGGAATTTCAAAATACGACTCGGAACAAAAATTCCTATATTAAAAACTTAAGTTCTACTGAAAAGTATCCATAAGCTATTGCTTAAGCAAATTGGGTACTTTTCGGGTTGTTACATCTAGTGTCATGTTCCCTTCTCCGGAGAGTAAGGCCATCGACCATAGCTCATGATCCACCTTCTTCTGGACAGCCATGTATCTTCTGATGTGAGTTTTACTTAACCTCGCAAGCGAACGAGTTATCGTCGAATATTTCAAGGGTCGTTTCCCAAGGGACGGTGATTATGGTTCTAAGACGGTTTAATCGAATTCTAGTTTAGTTCTAGCTAAAAGCAAGTTGAAGAAGATTAATGCTAACAAGACTAACAAGAAGGCAAAGATGCGATTTAAAACAAGAATTAAAAGGAAACTAGGGTGAATGGGTTCATTAATGCAACTTATAGGCCAATTATGGTGAGGGTTAAGACTGGTCTAATGATGAGTCTAGGCATGTCTCCACCTCTCGGTGTAAGACGGTTAATAGGCAAGCCTCCACCTCTCGATGCGAGACGAGCCCTAGTTTAATGTTCGATTGGGTTCTCGCCCTAACCTCCCCCTAAACATCCAACACACACACAAGTACAATACAAGTCTAAGCTCTCACTCAAACTAGTAATTAAACATGGAAAAGAGTCAAATTACTCATTCAAGCATTCCAACAAACACCTTGTGTGCACAAAACAAATAGACTACCAAAAGACTTAATATTTGTACCCAATTACCATAATCGATCCATAAACCTATATTAAATCCCTCATCTTACCCTAGCAATACACTACTCACTCATACTAATGAAAGAAAACATTAAAGATGGATACTTTGATATGAAACAAACAAGAGAAGACATATTCAACATGAAAACTAGATAAATAAACAAGAACAAGTATTTAAAAGACAAGTAATGAAAGAACGATGAGAAATTGTACCAAAACTTGTAAGAAAGGATGAAACTTGGATTAATAATCAAATAAGAGTCTCCTCTTGTCTTCACATTACAACCCAATTGTTCACTAATAGCTAATAAGGAGACTAGATCTAACAATAACTAAGTAGGAAATTGAGTAATTATCACTAATTAAGAGAGATTAGAGTAATAATTAGGGAGATATTTCTTACTAATTACTAGGGTTCTTGTCTAGGGTTGTGTGTCTAGGATGAATTAGAAGAGGGGTATTTATAGGTTGGTAGGATTAGGGGGCCAAAAGAAGAAGGAAAAACAAATTGCGGACTGGGGGGTCTCAGCCGGCCGGCCGGCCGCCGGTGGCCTGGACCGGCTGGCGCCCCCTACTCTTTCTTTCTCTTCCTTTCTTCGTGTGACTGCCCCAGCCGGTCCGGCCGGCTGCCGGTGGGCTAGGCCGGTTGGCGCCCTATTCTTTCTTCCTCTTCTTTTCTTCACGCTTCCTTCATGGTGTTTCCCCAGCCGGTCCGGCCGGCTGCCGGTGGGCTAGGCCGGCTAGGGCTCCCTGCCCTTTTGGTTATTGATAATTTTGGGTTGGTGGCCACAGCCGGTGGCACCACAGGCTGGCGCCTCCTTTTTCTTTCTTCCCCTTTCTTCTTTTCTTCTTTTGTGTTTGTTTTGTGACGGTTTCTCGGTTCTCATCCCATGTCGTCCTTGTCTTGGCATATTTCCTATAAATTGAGACGGAATTAAATAATATGAGAGTACACGGGATGAGGGCCAAAATACGATAAAACCGACGCTAAACTAAGCTAAATACGCCGAAACATAAGAGAATAAAGAGGGGAAACGGTCTAAATTAATCGTATATCATCTTCCCCGCTGCAAACCACACCGAATCTCCGCGTGCAACATCCGGTTATAATTAGCATCCTTGACAGTGAACTGGAAAACATTTTCAAGGTAACTTACAGTTTTTTTTGCTAGGCTTTGCCTAGCTCTTTCTAAGGTAATTGCAGAGTCTCCGATGAAATATCCCACCCTTGATTTGGTGTGCCAATTTATGACGAGCGTACATACATGCTTGTCCAACAACATGTCTTCCACTTCACTTGCATCAATTTGGTAAGTTGCCACAATCTGAAGCAACAGAGCCTAAAAATCAATGCAGACTTTCAAATTGGTCGGTGTTTGTTGATTAGCAGCTGAGCTGCTTCCCCCTAACACCCTAGGCCTAGGAGACACCCTATCTATAAACTCCAGAACCATCCTCTTTTTTCTAATAGAATCTTGCACACGCCTTATATTCTGTGCGCCTATCGAAATTGACATCATCCACGATCACTTTTTTTTTTCTAGACCAAATAATCTACTGCCTTCTCAGCAGCTTCTTCCTCGGACTCCACCAAAGTTGCATGTGGGCCGCACTGAAATAGAGCGCCATAGGCCCCTGGCCCTTCATAGGCAACACATACACGCCACTTTGTGACATGCTTTGGCGATTATATACTGGTTCGGCCCAGTCCATTTCTTTTGCAATAGTAGCCAAGAGATTCGGATATGAGATTTTGAAGGATGGAGTGTTCAGCGCCATCTGAAGTTCAACACGACACTTAAATCAATTATAAGCATGGAGTGTTTAGCGCCATAGGCCCCTGGCGGAACACTTTTACACCACGAAAGTGACTACTACACAATTAATGCTACAATTGAGGTGTTGCTACAAGTTCTTACATGCTTCTATTTTAAAAACATGGGTATGGTGTAACTTTTGTGTGTGAAGGGAATATGATTATTATTTCACTCGTTTGCGAAATTGGCACAACTCTAAAACGGTTAAACGATCTGTACAGCATCCGCATTTGGCAATGGTTTTTTTTGTAGACTAAGAACAAGAAGGCGAACGATTACCACTACTGACCTAGCAGAACGGAAGGCGTATACACACAACACATTACTTGTTTAAGGTCTAATCCTCAGCCCCGATCTCCATTTACTTACTTGGTTTTTCATATTGTGGTAGAGAAATTTAGATACGGATGTTATAAATTAAGTCACACTTTTACGCACATAACACCCTAGTATAGTTCTAAAACACACTTAATTCATGCACAAGTTCAAGTGATTATTTTACGAGGTTACATTGTAACTAAATTGTTGGACATTTAATTGGCTAACATACATAGCACCGCACCAGGTAGATATCTAGTACGAAATAAATGTCGTGAACTAAAATAATAATTGCCTTGCTCAGCATAAAGCATAAACAACTTATGTGGAAAGTAAATAGAGATGGTTTACCTTTATAATGTATCCTATCCGCAACAATCCGCACTTGTAGCTCCATGCAAGAGGCAAATATAATTAATAATTGAAGTAATGGTTATTCACAAACTAAGGCTTAAATATAAAGCTGCACTTCATTTCTTTGGTAGACAATTTTTAAGAAAACATTTTGTCAAAAATGTATTAGTAGGAGCTCATCTTTGCTAATAATAAATAAATGAAGTAGTTGTTGTGATATGCCAATAGCAAGACTATATATACTAAGACAAAGGACAAGTGACCTTACTCTCTACACTGCTTTGCAAGTACATACACTCTTACGCCCACCTTTCTGTTTTCCTCCTCTTCAATAAGGGATGTGTTACTTAACACTGCCACAAGCATGTGTGTAGCCATAGTACTGTCGTCACATCATTTGCTCATAAGTATGGTTATGTCCTAAGCTGCTTAATGTCCTTTTTTTTAAATTAATTCTATTAAACAAGCAAGCAATATTGTAGGGCAATTATTTCACGGCAGCCCAAAGTTTTTTAAAATCTGTGTTGTAAGAAGTAATCATTATGACTACACCAAAGAATAGATCTGTCAATATAAAGGACATCACATAATTAGTGTAGTTTGTATGTTTTCAAAGGTATTAATTGCGATTACTCACCGATCAATATTAGTTGTTATTTCTCGAACAATTGCAAAGTGTTTTTTTTTAAAAAAAAAAAATTGAAAGACGCGGGAGTTTTTTTCCTGACAAGAATGAGTAAACAAAACTGCGGAGTTATAATATCTATAGAATGTTAAAGGATACAATAGCACGCTACCAAATTAAGGGAGTGTCAAAACAAAGCTATGGTGAAGAAACTTGGCGTTTTGTTCCTCACGGTGCCCATGAGTACGTCCCCCGCACAATAGTAATTAGACAGTAGAGTAGGAGAATTGCTTCAGTTAAATAGGAGATGGGCTTTTAACCTTATAGTTTAGAACATAAGCAAGGTAGAGTGGAGTTTAAAATCGACACCACATTTGATATCATTGCATATTAATGTCATTACAAAACGGAGCCACTTACTATCACGAAGGCCTTGTCGGCAAAGTGAGATGCGGCGTACATAACGTCTTCCTAATAGAACATCATTGCCATGGGCAAAATATTTAGAAGGTATTAAGTTATATATTCGATATTACACATAAAACATCGTATTTAATTGTTTTTTGGTCGTCCAGCCGCATCTCTAATTGTCGGTAAGATTAGGAATGTCAGTTGTGGCCACAGTACTGGTCTCTTTTGACATTTTGTTGATCTTCACTGGTGTGCTAGGAACAATTGAGTCAGCGGTTTTGCGTTTCTTGATGTCCTTATTGCTGCCTGCGGTGTTGCTGGATGTTGGCATCATAACTTCTGTCTGGCTGGATCTGAAAGAGTAAGCTCTGTGGTGTCAACCTGTTAACCTTCATTAACAGTTTGGGTCTCTTGGTTATTGTCCATCTCAATCACAAGTTCCTTTAGCACCCACTGTAGAACATTGTTCATTGAGAGTGATGTATTGGGCATAAGCTCGATCAGTAGTGGACTTAGCAATTCCTTAGCAGCCCCAAACACCGATGTGTCCCATTGCAAATGTCAAGGCTTGTATTAATACACTCATTAGTGGTGAGACACATAACAACCTCAACAACAACGACCAACCATATAACAAATTTGCTTAAGTGTGCAACTCACCGATTCCTTCATATGGAAAATATATGCTACAAACATGCGAAATAATTTCTCTGAGTTTGAAGTAAATGTTGTTATAGGAAGGTTACTGGTTCCGTCGGTGACTTCAAACGTGCAAGTTACCCTGCATTTTGTACAGATCACAAGATTAGTAATTGGGGGAATGCATACAATGTTCTTTGTCCGAGAATACATATTTAGTCAAGTAGGCATTCTCACCTAGCTTCAGATGTGCATCCATCGTTTTGGCAGTTGTCGCAAGAAAAGACTTCTCCAATGGGAGCCTCACACCACCTGTTGCAGTTCGAACACCCCGGGTATGCATTAACCTTCTCAAACTGTATGTTAGCAATGGTTACACGGCACCAGTATTTTTCATCTTGCAGTGTGTTGTATGCCTATCCACATGTTGCATGGCATATAAGTTTTTCGTTAAGGTGGACCATCGGTTGCCCTTGTAATACCGTGTGATCAGTTTGTGTGTTTTTTTTATAAGGCAAGAAGTTAAGTTTCAGCGCCACAGGTAGTCGATGTCAACTATTCATTTCAGTAATTGTTTGAAACATTTTGCTGATCGTATTTGTTATGTATATTAATGTTGCAGCAACCAACAACCTTCAGTATGTTAAAAGACGTGCCAGGTTAGGAAATTGTACGAAAAGTGGGTGGTATACAAGTACCTTCTTATTACGGATTGTCGAGAGTTACATCATTACACGCTCTGTAGTGGATTTTCTAACTTGCTGAATACGTATTTGCATTTCAGCTAGCCTGGCTTTGTGGTTAGCAGACCTTCAATAGACAAATTGTATTAGGATATTGGGTTGTGCTGGTTTCTACAAGTGTTACTGCTGGTCCTTAAAGTAGTATAGGCGTACCATTCTCTTAAAGCCATTGTCTTTTCCCCATGAGGGTTGTGGATAATTGTAGTTGACATACTGGTTGTCATTGAAAAACCTATGTAATGTATATGATCAACGAAGGGCAACTCAAGCTATCATGGTGCTAACTTAACTGGACATTATCTTTAAATGGCGACACCTTCAGCGCAGTGAAGCCCATGATCCCAATTTTTTTTGCCGCCGAAACAACTGCATCACATTCAGCCTCTGCTAAATCACTCCACGCCGAAATAATAAGAGGCTGGTTAACGCTGTAATTTGGGTTTTGGAAGTTAGACGACAAGTTAGCACAATACTGAATTAGTTAAGATCTATTAGGTTAATAGGTAGCCGAAGCCTAAAAAGGTACCTTTGGTCCATGACAACCAGTTCTCTAATGCTTATTTCATGACCCTTGGCCGTGTTTATCATGCGATGTGTGGCTTCCGCAAACAGAACAATGCCGAGTATATCTGTACATAATCGTTGACAATGATTGTGATCAGTTTACGTGTACAAGATATCGGACTTGCATGCAATACACATATGCTACAATGTACCGAATTTTTCAGTAGGGTCTCCTGCCCTTGGGATAGTCAAAATATTCTGGTACTCGGGGAGCAATGGTCCTGGGTGGGTATCCATAGGTTGGATGATTGTTTGGCGGCCAAAACTCATATGATAATTTAGCTCAGCCGAATTTGTCTTCCATTTCTCTTCACAAGCTTTGATAGGGGCATTTACAATGTCATAGGTGCCGTTATATATAATGACATCCATGTAGTTTCCAATTTGTTCTGCAAACAAGGTAACACACATCTTGTTCCCCTGCAATCACATGATTTTGCAGATAAGAATGCCTAGCTCTAGACCATGCTATGGTCAAATGCTCACTTTAAATTGGTGCCGCTTTTTTCTAGCTTGCATGTCCAATAGGAGTGCGCGGACGCACAATATGGGTCACATTTATAGGCAAGGGCGAACCCAGAAATATCTTTATGGTGTAGCAAAGCCTACATGAGCAAGTACGCAGTATGATTCAGGATGGCTTACAAATGTTTTATGATAATTGAAAGTTGAAACATTAAGCAAAATAGTTAACGTGAGAAATTACAGAGTTTCAGTAGGGCTTACAAAGCAAAATTGTAAAGAGAAATTAGGTGGAAATAAGATCATTTAGAAAATTTAATGAGACACTGCACACACCATGGGAAGTAGTACAAAAGAGAATCACGAAAGAGATTAGGGTAAGTAACGACAATTTATGGTGTAGCAAATAACAATTGTCTCTTATATTTCTTGGAACTTGGTGTAGCAATTGCTACATGGTCTTAATGCGTGGGTACTCCTCTATTTTATAGAAACATCGAATAGGAAATGCAAGATGCCAAAGATCATAACAGTGCAGAAACGAGGGATGAAAATTAAGGACGTTAATAGTAAAGAAGAGTCGGTTAACAAGAAATCAAATTTTGTAAAATATTGAATACCATCTCGAAAATTACAGCAACATACAAAACTAACGTGGTTACCCAAGCAGTGAGAAAATAGTTTTGGGTGTAATTTATATCCATTGCATAATTTTACTACACAAGCTATCCATGTATATCACATGTGGCATAATAATTTGTGTGTAATATCATCCCATAAGAGAAGTGGTGATTTATTATCGTCTGAATCAAACCACTTGGCAAAGCCTAATATGGGTATTAGCTGTAAACATAAAGCCAATGATGCCAGCATTGTGATCATTTCCATGATGGAACACCACCTTTTCCGTACATGAATAAGATGTAATGATTGTTATACACATCGGTTGCATGATATATGATAAGTAGACATATCAAAAGTAAGCGAGTTATGTGGTTTATACCTTTTCGTCTTGCAGCAGTAAACTTTGGTATGGAAGTCCTCCCTGAGATATTTGTAGTCTCCCCTTTTCAACCATTTTCACCCTTACTTTGTATCTCTTACTTGAGCTATGAAGCTCATCTAGATACACTCGTTCAACCTTCAACTTGGTGCCGTGCATAGAAGAGCACAACACGTATCATTAGACAAGCACATATATATGACCATGTTTGGGGTAAACCAAATTAAGATGAAAACTCGGCCATTTTGTGTCAACCTAAACAAGGGTCCTATCCTTTTCCCCCTTTTAAGGCATGAAACAAGTTACAAAATAGATGGGCATGGTGCAATAAACAACGGTTTGCCCGTACAGTAGCAATAGACTGCAAATAATAGGCATGGTGACATCGCCATAACCTGTATTTGAAGCAGGTATTTGGCCTAAAGGGTAGGTGTTACAGATGGCAAGTGTTGGTAGTACAGGTGTGCTAGTGTATAAAGAAGAAAACTGGTAATCATCCTCACAAATTCGGGCTATAAAAGGACCACGATGTACAATATGCATAAGCCGTCTTACATAAAATAGTAGAGGCCTGCAAAAGTTAGAATTGTGCTCTATCGTACATATGCTAGGCATGCCCCTACAACAAGCGTTCATGATGGTGATTCTCGGGCAATAAGTGAGACAAATGTAACGCTGCCCATGCTTAAAATGAGGTTGTGTTTTGGAAAGGTCTCCTTCACCAGCTACTTTTTTATTTAACCTGACCGTGTGTGTAACAAGTGTGGTTGAAGTATCCTAACCAAAGTAACCTTCAAAATATCAATAGGGAAGGACGGGGATGAAGGAAAAAAGCTTAAGTTGCTACCTTGATTTTAGGTGCACCTAAAGGATGACAAATATCTCAGCATGTTAAATTTATCTGACATTATTTCAACATGATACTGCTATTTAATACAACCACAGACTAAACAACTTTTTTATTTTTTTTCTACTATTTATTTCCATAATCATCAAAGAATAAAAGTTCATGAAATATATTGAGTATGAGTGGGCTGTTGTAATTCATAAGAAAAAGAACTACCAGCAGTAAGTATATTATCGAAAACTAAAGCTGTGAGTAATAAATGACAAATGGAGAAAGAGGTAGAAGAACAAACCTGGAAATGCATAGCAGATTTTAGTTTACCTGACATGGAAACGTAGATTTTTGCCGTGTGTCTGAATATATTTTTAAAGTCTAAAAAATAATGACCCGATTTCTTTTTATAGTAAGTACCATTGGTTAATAAGGAATATGACATCATGCTTACCCTTGGAAGCCATCTCTCTTTTTGTTAACGTGTTTAGTGAGATTGAGTGTGTTACTAATTGGGTGACTTGGGTATGGGCAGGCGCTAAATACTGTTCATGACTTGTTTAATCATAAGTTATGCTATACAACAATTCAATAGCTAATTATTAGTCCTAATTTTGCAGGCTCTAAATTTTGTGTATAATTTATTGACATATTCTTTGTGTTTTGGTCTTTATTATATAGGAGTATTAGTTTTGGAATATGATTAAAAAGATAGTAAAGGCAAAGTGAAATAATGATAAACTAAAGGATTGTCTCACATGGCCAAACGCACACATTAGAAGTTCACTTGCAAACTCGTGAAATCTTCACTAAAATTAGAAATATATAACAATTTAGTGATAAATCACCAAAATTTAAATAGATAATTATTAATCGAAACCGAGGGAGTATAACTTTTGTGGTTTAGGTTTCTTTTACTTCTGTGTTTCTTAGGTGAAAGAAGTGCTTTGTCATGGTTTTTATCAACCAAATGAAGCGGTCTATCTTCTCGAATTATTTCGGGTGAGCCGTGTATTTGCCTACAAGTATGGGGACTTCGCAACTGGAAGGCGTTTTTCAACTGCCAAATTGTTTGCTAAAGTCTACGTCTTTTTAAAGCACCCACCACTACTACAAAAATGGCCAAAGGAACCACTAATAACAAACCGGTTTAATTTTCTAACTGGTCTCTTAATATAAGAAATCGTTGATTTAATAAAACTGGTCTCATAGAGTTTGTAATAATAAACCTGTTTTGTTTTCAAACTGGTCTCTTAAGATAAGAAACCACAGTTTTAATGAAACCAGTCTCATAGAACTTACAATAAAAACCGGTTCAAATAAACTTGGTCTCTTTAAGTCTTATAATATATAATAAAATTAAAATAATCACACAAATAATTCATGTAACCCACTACATCCTAATTATTAGGCTTGCCCCCTTGATACTCTGCTAATAACATAAAAATTCCAACGCACAAAATTCTAACCTATATTTACTAATTTACTACTAAAATATTTCCACTACCGCCATTTTCTTCCACTATTATAAATAAGCTATCAACTCACCGCCAAATCTGTGTGCATCTAAGGTTTTCTTGATAGTCTCTTACGTGAGTCATCAGCGCGACCACCAACGTGAACCATCGGATCGCAACAGCCAGCGCGACCACCGTAAAGAGGTTTGATTGTTTCCTCCTCTTACATACGTGAATCACAATTATTTTGGCTACTTTGAATTTATGTGTGACTATGTTTAATCGGTTTACTGCTCATAAACAATTGGTGAAATTACTGATTTGAGTTAATGGTCTACGTTCCTATTTTGTTTCTTCAAATTTAATTTTCGGTTCTTACCTAGTCATGATATTGATTTAATAGGTTAAGTGATTTCATCTCAGACAAACTATTCTAATTGATTGCAAGTCGTTTGAAGGTAAATATGTTAGTGTGTAAGATATAGTAAGTAGAATAGTTTTCAGAATTCTTCTTAATTATTGTTTGGTTATTGAGAAGTTGTTCAAAAGTTTACACAAAAGTTGATTGGGTTGGATAGTAATTGTTGTTGATTTGGATGATTGTAACGAGGTAATGGCTAATTGTAGTTGATTTGGTTTATGAATTGTAAATTGCGGTTTAATGAATTGGAACTAGAACGATTTTTTAAGTAGTGGCTAATTACAGATATTTTAAATAGAATAGTGGTTTAATGAATTGGAACTAGGACGAGATGTGTAGTATATGGTAGTCTGATATCGTATTTTTTTTAGAACAAGGTTTAAAGGCAAATAAATTTACAAAATTGGGTTAATTAGTATATGGTAGGACGAGATGTGTAGTATATGGTAGCTTGAGCGGCCTTAGTGACTTATAAATATAAACATTAAAAAAAAAATTGAGTTTAGGCCTTCGGATGTATGATGTGAATGCAGATGCTATTGGTTTGTTCATCTCCGGGATGGAGATGAGTTTGGTGATCAAAAACTCATTATTGCAAATTCTTTTATAAATCTGTCTTATGACAAGCGGGAAAATAAATCATTATTGTCTTGGAAAGTCGTGGAAAAAAATGAGTCTGTTACAATAACGACATAGCTTGAGGGTGCCACTTGGGCAATGACTAAAATTTAAAATAGTGCGAGTTAATCGTATCCCTTTGGATACTCATTGTGTAGCACTTCAAAGAAAATTATTTTGTTTTGCTATTGAACACCATTTTAGAAATAAATTCCTAATGTCAAGTAGCAAAAAACGTGATCTTAGCTAATCTAGAATGAGTAAATAACATGATTTAGTAGTATATTTCACAAACGTAGATGAACTAGGACAAAATTTGAGCTAAAGTATAGGACGTTTCATTTCTTTTATTTTTGGGTAGTGTATATACTAGAGTAGTCTGTTGGGTAATCTGAATAGGTTAGTGTTGTTTGTACTACGAGATAGCTACCATACAACTTACAATCGAAATATGCACTTGATTAGTATATATAGTATTGTAGTTTATATACTTGATAAGTATATATACTAGTGTAGCTTATAACTAGTATAATCAACAGTAGTAATAATTAGAAAATCCTTGATTGTATATACTATACTAGTATAACTTCATGCTATCTTGAAGTGTTATGATTAGTTATCAACAGTTAGACTTACTTGAAAAAAAAATTAGTAAAATAATTAATGCACTACCGTAAAAATTTAACCTTGAAACTTGTCGGAACTAATTAGAAGTTAAAAAAGATCCACAAAATTAATTTAATGTGTTTGTGTAGATATGGACCGGAGTTGGATATCAACATCAAAACCAGGTGACCCTGAGTATAAGGCTGGTGTAAAAGAATTTATCGATTTTGCTATTAAGAATTCTAGAGGTCGTACAAGGTTGCCTTGTCCTTGCTTTAAATGTCATAATTTTCTGCATAAAACAGCCGATGAAATACTTAATCATTTGAGCAAATCAGCTTTTGATAGAACATATACTATTTGGATTTGGCACAGGGAGGACAAGGAAGAAAATTGGAGACCTATTTGATGTTTTTTACCATCAACAAGATGGTTATACTTGATGTTATACTTGATTATGAAGACCTATTTGATTGGTGCTTCCAAAAAGAGATTGGATCAGCTCATATGTCAATTTTCATGAAGTATGTACTTGGTTATATCTTTGAGTATTGTAGTTTATTTTACCAATATGATTATTAAACTAATCTAGTTCAAGAAAATCATTTTAATATGCAAGGCACGTGAGCGAATCATGTCACAAAGATGGTGTATCGGGGATGTATGGATTTTGTGATTCCAATCAACTCTCTCCTCTGACTCCAGCCGTAGAACAAGATCGTTCAGACTACTTATGTCGTGTTTTTGGATGTAATGAAGGCAGAAATATTAACCAACTTTTTTTCGCTCCTTTCCATGAAAAGTAAGTCACTATGTAATATTTATAATCCTAATTTCTGTTTTATTATGTGCAAGTATATTTTATTTACACTAATAAGTTAAGTGCAGTTGACATTGGATGTTAGCTGCTATAAGTCCTTGGAACGGAACTGTATTCTGTCTTGATCCTGCGGGATCAAATAATATCAGTGTATTCGCTCAACGAATCATAAATGTGTATGCAACCTTGTCACTATGGTTAACAAAATTTATTGATATCTATATATATTATCGCATTTTGTTCTTATAATTATGAGGTGATTTTGTTTGCTAAGGGTATTATAAAATTTAGCGCTCTTCACCGAAAAGACATCAAGAAAATTAAAAAGAATCCGGTGAGGTGGATTGACATACAGGTACGTATAAAGAAAAATGCACGCGCTAGTTTTTCAGTCATATAATTTAAAGTCATGTGAATATTTGATTTATTTGTACTTTATTATGATAGTGTCCTCGTTAATCGCATGATACGAAGGATTGTGGATATTTTGTCTGTCGTTACATAATCGAGTCTATCGCAAGTAGACGGCCGATGATTCCAGATCAAGTAATTATCAAACTCAAATTAAGCTTTTGTTCAACTGAAAAAGTGGCAATATTTATTGCAAATCATGTCTATTGTTTTAAGAATATCTTTAGGGATTATGATACTTGCTCCGTCGTAGCTATCAATGCCAAAAGTTGAGCAGGCCTCTTGAACATGCCTATTGAACAAAGTGCTTCTTGATTTTGTCAATTAATACACCCAAATTTGACGATGTTAGCTTTGAAGTACTGAGAGGTAGTTCTAAGTATCTAAATGGGAAATATCCCTCAGTGAAAGTCATGACAGGTGGAGATTTTTTGCCTTAACGGATTCCGAAACTTCTCCAAAATATACGCGCCATATCAATTTGGAACAGCTAGAACTGATTGGATTTATATATTATAGCTTTAACTATATATGTTTTGAAATATTTCGTTGCAGTACTTTCCCGAAACTTTTGGCACTTATGCGCAAGACAAAATTGACGAGATAAGAAATATGTGGGTGACGTATTTATTCAGTCAAATGGAAGATGAGGAAATTGAAGACGACCATAACATGGATGATGGTGAAGCATGATTAAATTTGAGTCGTCTTTAGAATTTTTTTTTTATTTGGACTTCTAAATTTTGTTTTCCTCCAACTTTTAGTTGATAAGTTTTAGATAACAGCTCCTTTATTTTTTAGAACATGAAAGAATCTACATATTTGGAAGTAGGAGAACTTTATGTATCATCATGTAACCCTATCGAATCGTTTTTATGATATTATTATAATTAATTTACAGGCAAGTGATATTATTACTATTGTGTCAAAATAGTTATAGGTATGTTTCTTGGAAAAATAAATGACTCATCTTGTAATAAAGAATCACAGTAAGCATATCTGTGAACATGCTAGAATTTGATGCAAATAAAAGACATTGGTTCTGTTGAGAACTGGTCTTTTAATGTTAATTTAGGAGACCGGTTTTAACTGGCAAGTGATCTACTACATACAAAGCAAAGTGACCAGTTTTAACGCAGAACTGGTATCCTATTTAGACAGCAAAGAAACCGGTTATTAGGGATAACAGGTCTCGTCATAAAAAACAAAGAGAACGGTTATTAGTGAAAACAAGTCTCTTTATAATAAGAAAAGAAACCGCTTGCCACACCGGTTTCTTAGGCTAAGACACCTGTGAGATATAGACCGGTTATAAAATGGTTTCTTAAGCCATTTTTAACCGGTTTCTTATGCATTTTTTGTAGTAGTGCACCGACATGTACATCCATCTATAGTTAGTATGTATGATAATGAGACAAGCCGTACGCGAACAATACAAGCTCGGTACGGTCAAAGTTTGGTTAGACCTTGGCTCGGGCTCGCGCTAGGCTCGAGAAGCCGAGCAAAGCTTATCTGGTTCGAACATCTTGTGAGCAGCGGCTTGAACTTGTGAAATGAGCTTAAATATGGCCTTTATTTTTTCTTAAATATTTTAGCATGATTATATATTTGTATCACATATATCAAAGGTTTAACTAATTTGCCTAACATTTGCACACATATATATGTTTTGAGACTTGGTACAATTTTACATATATCTTTGTTATTTTTTTCAATGTTTAAGAAAAATGTTTTCAAAGTGCGATTGTCTTTTTAAAGTGTCTAGCCTTGTGCATGGTGTAACCATAGTAGTGTGCATGTATTTTCCAAGCTAGGGTAAGCACAGGTAAGTCTGGAGCTTTAGTTTTCCTATATAAGCGCAAGTCGAGCAAGGCTTAGCTCAGGCTCGTCCCGGCTAGCCTTGTAATCACCCTAGGCGAGTAGGCGCTATTGTGCCTTGAAAGATGGTTCGGGATCACCCTTACGCGTTGTTGTGCCTAGGTCGCTTAAGATTTGTTTTTTTTTTTCCAATGTTTAAGAAGAATGTTTTCAAAGTGCGATTGTCTTTTTAAAGTGTCTAGCCTTGTGTATGGTTTAACCAATGGGTTCTAATCTCAAGGTCATTTTTTTAGCAATAGCCAGGCATATATTGTATAATAAGACATGCGCCCCCAAAACAGTGCTCGGGTTGTCAAGGCTATGTCGGGACTCTTCATCAAGTTTCGGGTGGGGGTGGGGGTGGGGGTGGGGGAAGGTGGGATTGAGGGGGTAAGAGAAAAGGACAATAAGCATATATTAAGCATTTGCAAATTACAAGCCTTACATCCCTATGGATTTTAGGAGCAAACACTTCCGCCTTCTTTTCCTCCACAATGCCCTTGATTACTGCATTAAGTACCTGTTGGCGGCCTTGCTGACATTGGAGCTTGCCACATAAATGCATGACATCCATATTCGCCCCCTCCAAAACCATGATTTTTTTGTGCATTTATTCAAGCACTGTATGTTGGTGGTCGAGTGCCTTGCTACAACAGGAATGAGATTGGTATATGAGAGTAATAATTAAACAGTAGTATTAGGGAATATGCTTTAGAGTAACTCACCAACAATTAAATAGTCCATAAAAAAACCAATGCAATATAGGACTTGTGGTTAAAAAAATGTCTGCATGTGCATTGAAGCTGTAACAACAGTGTTCGTCATTACGCTGTAAACATGGAAATAGAAGTTAAGATAGTTGATCAGGTTATAATGCTGACTCACATAGATGCAGCTGGGTAAAGGTTATGCCTTTTACAAGCAAGTGTACGTTTGGAATCTGTGGTGTAATGACCCTATCCAAAATTTACCCGGGGGCTTTATTAATTCCAACATTTCTTGTGGGAAAATATACTTGAGATCTCCAAAACTGCCTGTGGACACTGTTGCAATCAGTACTTTATAGGGGGTATTGGACATTAGAAGGCTTGTTGTTTAATTTTATTGCCTTTGTTTGGATATGGTTTGTGGGTCGCCTGCGTTATTATAGAAGGGTAGAGTTACTATGCAATGGATTGTTCAATGGGCTATACACATGAACGCAAGCCGGTGTGCTATCATGTACTTACCTCATTGCCGTTGTGTTTATATAAGGCCTGCCAATGCCAGCTCATGGTAAGACACAACGTTTTTAACAAAGTTGAGGGGGAGATCGTCCTGAGATTTTGTAGAGATGACCATAACCTTTTTTGCATGTGTAGCACGCGACAGGGCCACGTATAATTTCGCGGGAGAGAAACATGGTCTTGGAAGGTAGCTGGCAACTTGGCTGAGTATTTGACCCTGCGATTTGTTGATCGCCATTGCATAGCTCAGCTTCAACGGGAATTGGTGTCTCTGAAACTGGAATGGGTAGTTAGTAGGAACTGGGTACTCTTGTTTTTAGTAACCTACATCCCTAATCAACCTATAACATAATTGAACATTTGTTGCTTAATTATCGTAAACCACCGGCCCATGTTTTAAAACATCATAGGTCATCAATTTCTAATGAAGTTTCCTTGTTTGTTATCTTTTGCAGTTTCCGAAGATAACGCAATATATACAATTTGGCGTCTGAAGTCAATATCCACCGTATGGGTAAATGAAATAGACCTACCCATTATCGTGTTTATGGCCCTTGTCAAGTTCCAAGTCAAGGAACACTGGATGCTACTGGATGGCCCGTTCAATAGGGGTGACTTTCATAAGGTAAACACAAATCAGTGTAGAAGTGGCAAGATGGCACATAAATGGTGTTTGGTGTGTAATTTAGTTGGATTGACTTGTTGAAAAATGTGTGATGTGCATATCCAGCCTTAGAAAGCGCTAAGCAGGTAGACGGTAGCTTCCTGTAGAGGCAAGCGCATATGGTCAATGTTTATAGGGTGGATTTTCTAGCTTAGACATGCCACAACAAAAATTGAATGTCAAGAACACATTAAGGTTAATAGATTGTTAACAAGTATATTTATTAGCTATTCTCAAATGAAGTTTTATGCGATTCATGGACAATGCGTGTTCGGTCAATAGCGGAGAGGCTATGTTATGGCTCAGCTACTTAACACATCAAATTTGATCCCCCCCATAAATAAACAGTTAGTCTCACTAAAGACGGGCACTATCTGTCACAAGCTGGAGACGGATAGTGCCCCTGTCACAATATGCAAGTGGCAGGACAAGTGAGGTGTTCCATTTGCCCTCCACTTGCCCTCCCACGTTCATATTGTGAGAGAGACATTATCCGGTTTCAGCTTGTGACGGATAGTGTCCGTCTTCAATGAGAGTTTGTGATAAATTAAAGTAATTAACTGGGGAACAAAATAAACACCTGCCTATCAAACTGTAAAATCTAGGATGAGGAAAAGTTACAAGTTTACTCCGATTCCCCACAACATGAGAGTGTATTACACATCCTAATAGAGTAGAGGGCATAAGCAATTACAAGTCATGCTCTTCATTGTAATGTAAACACATCCACAGAGGCTGAAAACGTTGTCATACCCGCAGTTCACAAATACCCCAGATTCCAGGCGTGCGATAACTTATTCCTGCGTAAGATGGAAATACTTGGTCACTTGTTTATAAGCGACAAATGAATGAAAATAATTATACTTGGGCTGAGTGAGAAATGTTTTAATATATTTGTAATTAGTTGTGAGTTAGGTAATAAATCTATGCACCTATGAAGCGACAAAACTGCATTTGTATGGTCTAATAATTCTATTATTTTTTGTTTCTAGGCTTTGAGGTGGTAGTGTGGGGAAGCCACGATAGTGAGTTTTGCGCTGCACTTCTCAGACTCCCCGAAAACAACACCTAGGTATATCGGAGAAAGAACAAATAAACGAAATAGCAAAACATTGTGCCTTGCATATATGCACAAAATAAAGAGCGAGTTGCTAAACGAAATGCATAAGCTTTACTTATATAAGTGTGCCAGTTCCCAGATATTAAATTACATTAAGGCCCTTGATAACAGGGTTCCCTAAACGATTTAATGGCAAAGCAGTGCAAGGAAATACATTTGAAATTCTGATAGTAGTGAAGCCAGAATATTCTGAGTACCACCATAGTTCAGGTTTAACTCCACCAACTCAGCAAAAAAAACCCCAAAAAACAAAATACTGGCTCGCCAAACGGCACAACAAAAGTTAGCCCCAAGCTCGGGCACACAAACAGGTATTTCTAGCGCATATTTTTCATTACTGCATTATTATATTAACTAAAGATATATAAACTAAAAAGAATCATGTTCCCTTGAAGTTCATCCGGTTTTAGGGCGCTTGTACACAGTTTCAAGCTCTGGTGGGACCTTATAGAAAACAGTGTTGCTGCTTGACGAGCAAACTGCAACATTCTTGGTATTAGGGTGTTTCCACAACCTACGTTTCCTGAGTGGTAGGGGGGTAGGGGGGGCTAATAGTAGAGATCCTAAAGGCTGCACCATGCGGGGTTATGTTGTCCTGTTCAATAAGTAGGCAAGAGGGTTCAACTTCTCCTCTGAGGCCCATAACACGCTCTCTAATAGTTAGGTAACTCTCCCTTTCAAGTGCGAACAGTAAAGTGCCATGATTAGATGGTTGAGAGTTGTAGTTCGCATCAATGATCTCTAGGTTGTAGGCTGGTTTGAGGTACTGTATGACTTTTTTGGCTAAACTGTCTTTTGCAGTCAACAACGTGTGACAACAAGGGCCAATCAAACATTCCCCTGGAGCTCTTGTATTCGAAGGCATAATTGTCATCCATATAGTGTAGTTGCCTGGGCCATGTGCAATGGTTTCCATAGGGGTGCATCAAATTTCAATTGTCTTGAAGATCTTTCGCATGACGCACATATAATCAAGATAAACACGTCTGTACCCAACAAGGTCCCTAGGTATGACCTCTTCCTAGAGTATCTCACCCTTCCCTTTTTCAATATTCTCTAAGTCGAAGTTCTTCAACTTAAAAAGACAAATGCAACGTTCAAGTGCCTTTTTTTCTCTCGAACGAAAATCCTCCACCATAATAGAAAATATTCTCATGAGATCACGAACAACCCACTGAGCTGCCTGCTTACAAGAAGCCTCAATACTCGAGGCAGGACCACCCACATATGTATACGCAACTGGGCCACCAGCTGCCCGAACTAAGACATAGGCATTGTGTTTTAACACATCTAAGAGCTGGTATACAGGATCTGGGCACTGGAGGCACTTAGTCAACTTCTGCAACAGCGTGGGAAAGAAGATAACTACTTTTGTAACTTCTACAGCCATCACCTCTCCTCGTTCACTTTAATTGCAATGACAAGCGACTTTTCCGGCTGTATGAAGGCAACATAAGGGGAAAACATACCAAGTATGCATAGTTATAGTAAACTGAGGGGACACCATCATTACCGTTTACAATACTGGTAGTGAGCATCATTTCCAACAACAACAATTAATGCCCATAGCATAAGACAACATAGGGTGTAAACAAAAAAGAGAATACTATGAACTAAATATTCTTTCTAAAAGCAACTATTATAATAATGAGAAAGCAAAACAGGCCAAAACAAAAGCTATAGTTCATATTGTAAGTCAACATGTCAAGAGCAACTCATCTAAATATGCAAGGCCAACGAACTAAAAAATCATATGTTAAGCGTAACCCATTTAAGAATTCAAGTTATTCCGAAAGAGCTAAAATCTCATAAATCTAACATAGATATAAACACATTCAATAGGTAGGCAAAAATGAGAGAGTTTATAATGTACCATAAGTTTGAAATATACCTTCTAATTGCAGAAGTTTCAATTAGGAGGAAGACTGTTACTTTTCCCTTCCTTTGGGTGTTTTTGACTCTCATACAACAGATGCCAACATGACTATATATATACACATATTATGCACACACACACATGTGTTTTCAGTTGGAGCTGGAGTGTTGGTCAGTTCTGAACAGTTGAGGTATGGCATGTGAACAGTTGAGGTATGGCCTGTGAACAGTACATAGTAAGATATCTGAATCGTATGTTCTCCTTGAAGGATTAGCCCATAATTAAATAAATTAAATGTTTCTATCTTCTACACATAAAATCTAAAACTGCAGATACAGACACCACCTTACATATATGACCATGCCTTTGCCACTGTTGCTAACTTAACTTTGAGGCAAAAATGTAAACACCTTAGTGTAAGCATTTGTTTTTGCAAATTTCACCAAAGTTTCCATTGACACATTTCTTATACTTTGACAGGGTCTGAATCTAAGTCCTTCTGTTTCTTATGAGTGGATCTGTCATTTTCTTTTTGTTCTTTTAATAGATTTAATTTTAAAAGGGTGGCGTAAGTGTACGATTCCTTTATTATATAGAACCTTGCCAACGTTGTTCTGTGTTTTGGTTCATTTCCCGCCGGTCAACAACTTGTTTTTTTACGGTGAAAAATGTCGGAGTTATTTTACTCCATTAGTAGTTTTCTATTTACACTTTTCGACCACAACAATCCTCGTGCGACAACGTTTTTTGATCGAAGGTCTTTTGTTTCGTTAAGTATTCTCGAACTGGCAGGTTATTGCGAAATTAATTTAATGTGTGATGTATATTACTCGAGGCACACTTGCAAACAAAAGTAACACTTGGCAATCAAATGTCAGCTCGATGCCAAAATTCTCATTCAATGTAACACACATTGGAAGCAAGTCAATGGAAGTTTTTTTTATTCCAACTTGAGCCACGGCCAGTATATGGTCGACGAAACATTGTTAAGGCAAACAAGCACAACAGTAGCTCTCTGAAAAGAGGCAACCATAGCGTACTCATAACCTCTATCCGGGTTGGTAAGTGTTCCCTTAGAGGCTTAGAATACTATCCGTCGACAGAGATAAATGGTCATTTTTTTTACCCCCTTTGGAATGAGAATGTGGCACCCTGCCAAGCGATAAGTGCAGCGCAAAACCCACTATCCCTTAGACCATACCTAAGTGTTGTTTTCGGGGAGTCTGATAAGTGCAGCGCAAAACCCACTATCGCGGCTTCCCCACACTACCACCTCAAAGCCTACAAACAAAAAATAATAGAATTATTAGACCATACAAATGCAGTATTATGACTTCATAGGTGCATAGATTTGTTACCTAACTCACAACTAATTACAAACATATTAAAATTATTCTCTCTCAGCCAGAGTATGATTTTAATATGTTTGTAATTAGTTAGGAAACCTCTGTAATCTTATAATAGAAGACACAAGCCAGAAAACTCTCTAATCTCACTCGGCGAAAGTATGATTTTAATATGTTTCTAATTAGTTAGCATGATTCCAAATTACTTTCACTCAGCTCGAACTTAGGAAAACTCTCTAATCTCATAATAGAAGACACAAGCCAAACACCTCCACCAGGACGAGGCTAAGACTTAGGGACGGACATACCTAGACGTTCAAGATTCACCAGGCCATACCTCAGGTGTAAGCAAACAGTGGGGGGCACGCAAAACAAACATGGTGCCTCAAACTTTTGTTTGCATTTTTTATCTGGGCATATATATGGTCAGCCGTGGAAATGAAACTATCACAATCATTAAATCACAACAGTTGGGACAAGAGATATAACATTCCGACGGCAACGTCACTTCATATTCCGAGAATTTGAACCAATACATGGGTTATTTCAGAAAGACGAGATTCAAATAACATGAAAATGAAAGAATATATCCACGTAAAAGCATTGACACTATCATTCCCAACCACCCTCACCTAACCCACACCTAGCCCACACCAAACTCGTTTTGTGCCAACCCATTTTACACACCGAAAAAATTACTCCAAACAATCAAAGACTTAAATGAAACAAGTTTCTTAACAACTTAAGAAAGTGTAGATTGAATGAATAGATTGTGGAAGTAGAGAAATAGGGGTACCTATGAGTATAGTGGAAGAGAGACCACGATAGACATCCGTGAAGAAAGTGGTAGTGAAACAAAAGGTTGTCATTCCCGAAGCGGACGTGAAGCCCCTAAAAACCCACGCTCCTATCTGTAGTAATTGAAAATCAATTGGGCATGCTCCTATCTGTCGTCATCGAAAATCAATTAGGTGGTCGCTCACAAATCTAAAAAATTATGGGAGAGTTCATGGTGATTCTGGGGAAGTGAAATTGAAGAGTTAATAGGACCACACAATTGCTATACAAGCCTTTCCAAGCCAAAGCCCAATCTTCAACCAACAATCTCACAATTTCCTCAGAGGCATTTCGTATAACAGGTAACAGGCAGCAACTAAACTCCCAATATGGGAGAAACCCTACAATTCTAAACATAAAATTAGCAGCCTAGAAGGGACGTATTTGCCATGTGATTCCTGATCCCCATCTTAAGATGACATCAATACCAAGGATATAATGAAAGGATATTAAAATATGCGAAAATATAACCGAACATAAAACGACTCCATCTATAACTACAAGTTCGCAACTCACCTCTCATTCTTTGATTTATGCTCACTCTCTGCTATGCATTCAGTCTCTGCACATATAAGCTCCCCTTGGGTGCTCAACGGAATAACCATCTGATAGTCAAGTTCAACACTGGTTGTTGTTACATCACAATTGGTTTGAATGATTGTCATGCAAAGGAAACTGATAGAGGAAAAAAAAGCACAATTACATAATTTTTCCGCCTTGAATAATATCAACTAAGCTAGTTTCCGCCACAACTAAAAAGACACACAACAACCAAAAATCTACATTACTATAACACAAACAAGCTGCCTGGGCCATGTGCTTTAAACCCATCAGCACCCTACCCGATGTGACGTAAAGCTAACTAAATCAGTTTGACCTTGGAAAAACCGCAACAACCGATGGATAAGTACCCATTATATGACAATAGGCACAAATTCACATCTAACCTGAGCTATAATTCGAGCCACTAAAAGGGGGTAAGAACGACCCTGGCAGAGCAATTGCGACAAACAACAAAAGTAGTTCCCCAAGGCCACATGCTCACTATAGAGTTAAAAAGGAAGCCAAAAACAAGAATGGATAATTAGGATCCTAAACAAGAAGCGAATAACCAAAGTCCGATGTCCTACAACATCATAACCCTCCAATGTGATCAGAGCCTTACCCCTCACCAAGAAAGCAGAAGCTCGTGAGCATATGTAATTGACCATTTGCACATGAGCGGTAGCATATGTTAAGGCGACAGACTATACAATCAACAATTATAAACTGAGTTGCATTTGGTGATATAGCCCAAACCGAGACTCTTGAACCCAAAACAAAGATCAAAGTTAGACGTCATATTCGATAATCTAACCTTCTTACTTAACATATCCGAGAAAAGGAATGCTAAAATATCTTAGAAAAGTTTAACTGCTACACCTACCTACTCGCGTTCCGCCTCAAATCCCTTGGTAAATCTTAGTTAGCTAAAATATCTTCTTAAATTTAGTTACCTAAAATCATAGAGGATCATTATTAGGTACACCAAATGTGAATGGTAAAAGATCACAGAAATGCTAAAATCTTACAAAATCAAAGTCAACGATCAAAACAATCACCAACTTAGAATTACTAAAATCTCACAAAATTGAAGACAATGATCAAATTAATCACAAATCTAATTAAATAAGAAATAACCACCAAATAGACCAACATAAGAATGAGCATGTATCTCATCCCTTCCAAAATATAAATAGCTATCACAAAGGGAAAAAAAGTACACCAACATAAGAGCAACCGATTGATGATTAATGATTGGCACAAGTATTAACAAGGTAACCAACCAAAAATAGAGTAAAGACGAGAAAGTTAAAGAAAACCTACCATATTAATTTGAAGAATAATAATTGAAATTGGAAAAGGGGGAAAATGCTAGTAAAATGGAAAAGAAAGGGGAAAATGAATGGATGAGAATGGTATTAGGGTAAGGGAGCAGGTGAAAGAAGGGTAGACAGAAGAGATGATTTGGTGAGGAGTCTTACTAAATAAAATTCCTTTTCACACTAATGCTATGTCGGCACAAATAGAACTTAGAAGTCGTCCGCCTGTCCCGATGGCGGTTCATACCTCCATAAGGAGACGGGAAAGAAACCAAAAGAAGAAGAAATGGCAAAGAAACCAATAACAACATATTTTTGATTTAAGGCAGGGGGATCATACCTCCATAAGGACACTGTTCCGAACAAGATTCAGCAGGACTGAAAGCATGAAATCAAACACCTGTAGGCACACCGCACGCATAAAATCGCAGCGGCCGTATTTGTCGCGGATAAGGAGGGCTATAATAAGGATCTAAAAAAATATTAGAACTGAGAAGGAAGAAGAGAGGAGAAAGGTAGGAATAGCGAGGCAGTGGAAGGGCTGAATTGGTGGAGGTATTAGAACTGTGAAGGAAGAAGAGAGGAAAAATGTAGGAAAAGTGAGGCAGTAGAATTGAAGACAGAAGCGGTAGGGGTAAGACAATAAGGAAAGAAGTTGGAATTTGCAAGTGATCCCACGCCACTGTTATTCACGTGACAAGCATGAGGGTTACTATTTTATGTGAATAGTAAAGGGGGTGTTTGAGTTTTTTAAGAAGTGTAGATGCAATTTTTGTGTAGCAACGAGGGTTACTATTTTATGCCAAATTTTTGTGTAGCAACGAATGCTTGTATAACATGTTTAAGGAAAAAGGGTTAGAATACCAACTGTGAGACCGTCTTATCCTTTAATTTGAGCCGAGTAGATAGTTTGATTGTTTTCATTATTTTCATTGACATACACTAGATTATATAGGGTTATAATTTATAACATCCACAAAATGAAAATCCAAGCGCAGGTGATAAACTTGTACTCTGAATAGAGCACTCCAAACAAACACACGTCAAAAAGGAATAGTCGTCTCAAACTTCTATGTTTATGATACTTCTTATTACGGCTAAGTAGAGGTTTAGGTATAAATTAGGCACAATCAAAATTACAAATAAAGTTATATTGGGGAATCTATAATAAAAGAGAATTGCTACCTCCCTTCTCTTTTCAACCTTCACTTATATCTTCTCCCCTCACAACCGGTTATATTATCATATATTTTGTCTCATCCACTTGGCATCAAACCCCACACGATATAATAGTTTAACTGATTGTGAGAGGGGTAAGGGAGAAGATGGGAGAGAAGGGTGGAGGGAGAAGGTAGATAGCATCTCTCATAACAAAAAGAGAAAGATACTTATGTCGGTTTATTAATAGTAACCTTGGTTATAGCTAGCCGAGTATTGCTCGAAAATTAAGTTTCTAATTCAACTTTGGATTTCCAGTTGATATACTGATGATTAAGCCGTAAAGTTTACCTTGATATTAGATTATTTGGGGGAAATAATAGAACTATAGGGAAACGAGGCGGAATAATAAAAATTGTGAGAGAATAAGAAAATAAGGGGGTTAGAAAATTTGATTAAGAAATTGACAAGTTTCGCATGTTACCAGTAAAAAGGATCAATTTAAGAGATTGTATAAAAGGGTGGAATTATTTTTGGAATAATAAAAGTTAGGGCTGTTTTAGGAACATCTGGTAAAGGTGGTATTATTCCCATCAATTTTTCCTAATATAAACTAGTTTGAAATCCCGTACGATGCACGGTTTAATTAACTTAGTTATTAATATAGAGCATCAAACATCTCTACTTTGATAGTCCTTTCTCTATCTTGCAGCAGATATTGTTGTGGATTGGACTTAGTAGAAGACCCCCTTAGGTCTTAGCTTACGACAAGAACCTGTTCTTGTCTAAGTATAAAGGTAATGGATGGAGGAAGAAATGGGCACGATGTTGTGTAGCTACTGCTGTATACATGATATGGCAGGAGCGAAATAGGAGGTTGTTCACAGGCTCCTCTCGAACTGTAGGGCAGCTTGTTTCTCAAGTTATTGTATGACAATGTAAATGATGGTCTTCTACATGAGCTAGTTGATCATATGATTTCTTACTTTAAACCCATTAAGGCCTTGCTTTGTAAGGAATTATTTTCTTCTTTTAAAGAGAAGCTGACTAATTCCCAAAAAATAAAAAAGATTCATTACTCGCCATTTGCCGGAAATATCAAAATTTGACAAGAGAAGCACATGGGTAAAAAAATGGTTGATTAGGAATATATAACACGCCTCACAATAACATCATCTTCATTAGTGAGCAATAACAAAAATCAGACAACAACACAATAGTAAACAACCCGAGCATCTCTTTTGTAGCACAACCCCCTGACACCCTGCTATAAACACCCTTCTCGATCACGCATTTTGACATCAAACTCCAAACTCCTAACACCCTCCTCGATCACGCAGATCAGCATCAAAATCCGAACTCTTAACACCCTCCTCGATCACGCAGATTGACATCACATCACAACAATTACAATGAGTGGACAACGCCACCCGCGCACCTTCTTGTCGCGGCGGGACGTGGCCCACAAAACCCTTGCAAAACACGTCAAGGGTTTGTGATCGATTTGAAAGGCTTTGAAACCGATGGAAGGTTTGAACAAGACAACATTTGAAGGAGCCGCCACCAATTTACTTTGGAAAGTTGAAAACAGTTCGATCTTTATGTCTGTTAACACATAAAGTGACATGAACACTAAAGAATCGTCCCCTTATTAGCATTCTATCTCTAGAATGACTTTCATTATATCGTTGAACACTGATGTTCGCAGAGACTCCAAGTAAGGGGTGAGGGTACGTATTGGAAAGCCCGTCAATTGAACAACCAATCCCGCCCGCTCGATAGCGGCCTCTACAAATTATTGGAGTCTTACGTGTTACATTTAACTTTATTGATGTTGATATGCATGAATGCAACCATTATATTAACCTTAGTATGTGGGATTAAACTATGTTCGCTGATTTAACAAGAAATAATTGGTGGTCGAAGTTGGATTTAGATTCAAACATGTGAATTGCATGAATAAATGTAGGAAATACAAAGAATATGCGAAAGACGTAAGTTTATGCTTCATGAACCCGACATAATAATATTACAAATATTAAGGATTTAAAAATACTTATTGATGGCTAGGTCTAGGCAGTTGAGAAACAGGGGCTGATATGTGAATATTTGTATGATTTTATCCCCTCATTTTAGCTCGATTTGATATGGTTTATCCACTTTAAGAAGTGATTTTGTGAGCTAATCTCTCCTTTGCAG
>JAIUZE010073895.1:0-11352 GCA_022085475.1 Heliosperma pusillum
ATAAACAATAAACTAGAAATGGAAATAAATTGCATAAATAACAAAAAGATGAGAAATTTAATACCAACAAGCTTGTATTAATGAAGAGGGAGAATGTCTTCAACCCAAAATCCTCAATACAAACACAAAACTGAAATAATTCTACTAGGAAAGACTAGATCTACCAACTTGAAATGAGAAATTAAGTTTAATTAGGGAACGATTAGGAGAGTAATTAGTGGCTAATAGAGGTTACAAATTATCTAGGGTTTTGTGCTAAGAGGTAATGAAAAGCTGCTTACAAAATATTAGGGGAAGGGTATATATAGGTATCTCGAAATTAAGAAAGAAAATAGAAGAATTGGCGAATTTGCGATGTTGTGTTCCTGGCCGGTCGACCGGCCGCCGGCCCTCTGACCGGCCCGGAGCACATCAGTAACTTCAATTTCTTCGTCTTCAAAATCTTCTAAGTATGGAGAATGGGGGTCCTGGCCGGTCGACCGGCCGCCGGTCTCCCACCGGCCTGGAGCACGAATCACGCCCCAAGTAGTTACTGATGTGGTGCAGGCCGGGTGACCGACCGGCCGCCGGTCGACCGGCCAGCACTACCTGGGCTGACTTCTTCCCTCTTTCTTTTTCCTTCTTTGTGGAGTTGCGGTCTAGGCCGGGTGGCCGGCCGCCGGTCAGTTGGCCGGCCTGCACCACCTGGGCATGCTTTCTTCACTTCTTCATCTCATCTTCGAATCCCGACTCATGCAAGACCTTTATGCTCTGATTTCTTCATTTCCGCCTTAATTCCTACAAATTAAGATCGACATTCATAGCACGGGAAATCGGGAAGCAAAATGCAATCAAGGGCACGCAAATCCGTGTAAACGGACCAGAATGGGGACGAAAATGAGAGGAAAAATGTGACTAATTAAATGCTTATCAATCATTTGCAATTATTGTGGAAAAACCGGTCATGTCTTTAATGCTTTCAAAAAGAGACATAATGACATTGAGAAAAATGTTAAAGTTGTAAAGCAAATATGGATTCGGAAAGATCTCCTTAAACAAGTTGATTGCAAGAAGGGACCCAAAATGATTTGGGTTCCTAAACTTAAAGTCTAATCTCTTGTAGGGCTTGGTGAGAGGCGGCCGCAATTGGTACTTGGATAATGGATGTTCTCGTCACATGACGGGAGACAAAAGCCAATTTCTCTCACTTGAAGCTTATGATGGTGGCACGGTAACGTTCGGTGACAACAAGAAAGGTGAAGTAATAGGCATTGGGAAGGTTGGTAAGTCATCGTTACTTTGTGTCGACAATGTGCGGCTTGTCAAAGGTTTGAAGCATAATCTCCTTAGCATCTCTCAATTATGTGACCGTGGTAACTTGGTTGAATTTAGTACTAGTCTTTGTCGAATCATTGATGCCACAACCCATGAGGTAATACTTGAAGGTAGATAAGAGAAAGACGTCTACCTAACCGATTTAAACACCTTATCCGGACATACCATGTCTTGTATGAGTGTAATGAAAAATGACCCTTGGTTGTGGCATAAACGATTTGGACATGTAAGTACTAAGACTCTTAATACTCTCAAGAGACTTGACTTGGTTGAAGGATTTCCTAACATAAAATTTGATCTTGATAAAATTTGTGATGAATGTGCTAAATGAAAACATTTTAGAAGTTCCTTCAAATCGAAAAAGGTTGTGAGTACCTCTCGTCCACTACAACTCTTGCACATTGATTTATGTGGACCCATGAGAACTCGTAGTAGAGGAGGGAGTCGCTACGTTTGTGTCATTGTTGATGATTATAAAAGATTTGTTTGGGCATTGTTTTTGAGTTCCAAAGATGAGGCATTTGATGAGTTTTTAATTTGGTTAAAAAAGATTCAAAATAAACTTGATCTAAGACTTGTTTCCAATCGAACCGATCATGGAACCGAATTTGAAAACTCATCATTTGGTGCTTATTGTGATGACAATGGTGTTGATCACAATTTCTCTACCCCAAGAACTCCTCAACAAAATGGCATTGTTGAACGCATGAATAGAACTCTTGAAGGCATGGCTAGAACCATGTTATTGTGTAGTAAGCTTCCTCAAAATTTTTGGGCCGAAGCGGTAAACACCGCTTGCTATATTCACAATCGAGTCATGGTAAGAAGTCTACTCAATAAAACACCATATGAATTACTACGTGGAAGAAAGCCCAACATTTCATACTTTAGATGCTTTGGTAGCAAATGTTTTGTTAACAACAATGGTAAAAACAATTTGGGTAAATTCGATCCACGTAGTGATGAAGCGGCTTTTATTGGTTATTCTAATCATAGCAAGGCCTATAAAGTTTACAACAAGAGGACTATGTTGATTAAGGAAAGTGTACATGTCATTTTTGATGAATCTAGTCTCTTTGAGCAGGTACAAATTGATGAAGAAGATGATGAATTCGAGATTGGGCTTATGCGAAAAGACTTTGTGTTTAATCAAGAAGAAGCCTTGAACAACTCGAATATCATTGATCAGCAACAGACGGAGAGACTGTTACCTGCTACAGACAGCATCAACTCAGAGGGAATCAACAATAACTCTGCTACTGCTTCTCCCTCCCAGACTGTAACAATCCCTCTGACTGTTGAACAGGCAGAGTCTTCCAACTCTGATGAAGGACCAACATCTGACCAGGAAGTAACAATCACTCAGACTGTTGTTGTTGAAAGGGAAGAAGCCCCATTTGTGCCAAAGAAGTGGAAACATCAAAATTCACATCCTTTGTCAAATCTGACAAGTGACATCAGATCTGGAGTAAGAACAAGAGCCTCTCTCAACAACTTCTGTGCACACAACGCATTTCTCTCTCAAATTGAACCTGCCAATGTAACAGTCTCTCTGACTGTTGCTGACTGGGTAATTGCAATGCAAGAAGAACTCAATCAATTCAAGAGAAATGAGGTATGGCACTTGGTCCCTAGGCCACCTAATCGTACCGTCATTGGTACTAGGTGGGTCTTTCGCAACAAGCTTGATGATTCCGGATAAATCGTAAGGAACAAGGCTAGACTAGTGGTGCAAGGTTACAATCAACAAGAGGGTATTGACTATGATGAAACCTATGCACCGGTAGCTAGACTTGAGGCCATACGATTACTTATTGCTTTTGCGGCTCACAAAGGCATTAAACTCTTCCAAATGGATGTTAAAACCGCTTTTTTAAATGGCTATTTAGAAGAGGATGTCATTGTTGAGAAACCCCCGGGCTTTATGGATAATGATTTTCCTAATCACGTTTTCAAGTTGGACAAAGCTCTTTACGGTTTAAAACAAGCACCTCGTGCTTGGTATGATAGATTGTCAAAACTCCTACTTGAAAATGGGTTTAGAAGAGGATCCGTGGACAAAACTTTGTTCATAAAGTCACAGTCTGATGGACTGTTGATTGTGCAAGTATATGTCGATGACATTATATTTGGTGCAACTAATGAGCTTCTTTGTGTGTATTTTTCCGAATTAATGAAATCGGAATTCGAGATGAGCATGATGGGTGAACTAGGATTCTTTCTTGGACTTCAAATTAAACAAAATAAAGAAGGAATCCTAATTCATCAACAAAAGTATATTAAAGAAATGCTTAAGAAATTTGGGATGACGGATGTTAAATCATACTCTACACCTATGGTATCTACGTCCAAGTTGGACAAGGATGAGAACGGCAAAAATGTAAGTGACAAGGTGTATAGAGGTATGATTGGATCTCTTCTTTACTTAACCGCTAGTCGTCCCGACATTCTCTTTAGCGTTTGTTTATGTGCTCGGTTCCAATCAAATCCGAAAGAATTCCATTTCAAAGCCGTCAAACGAATTCTTCGATATTTGATTGGAACCCAACATCTCCACTTGTGGTATCCGTTGTATTGTCCCCTTGATCTTGTAGGATTTTCCGATGCCGACTTTCCGGGATGTACGGTGGACCAAAAGAGCACCTCCGGGATTGCCACGTTCCTTGGACCTTGTCTTGTTTCATAGGGTTCAAAGAAACAAAATACGGTAGCTCTTTCAACGGCCGAAAGCGAATATGTTAGTGCCGCTCATTGTTGCTCATAACTTCTTTGGGTACGTCAACAACTTCAAGATTTTGGTATGATTTATGACTCTATTCCTATTATGTGTGATAATACTAGTGCCATAAACATTTCCAAAAATCCCATTCAACACTCTAGGAATAAGCATATTAAGATTCATCACCACTTTCTTCGTGATCACGTAGAGAAAGAACATATTAAGCTTATTTTTTGCAAAACCGAAGATCAAATAGCGGATATTTTTACGAAACCACTAGCAAGAGAACAATTTGAGAAACTTCGTTTAGAAATTGGTTTAATTAATTGTATGTGATTCTTGTGTGTGTATCTAATCCCTTGCATGATTGACGAGAATTGGCATGTAAGTATACTCTTCTTTATTCTAATTTATTTGTGTCATGATTTATTATAATTAACCTGCACACCTATGTTTTTAATGGTACTTCAACCAACTTGACCACTCAATGTTTAATAATTTCACCTACCATAATCAAAGGATACTTACCCCTCAAAAATAAAACCCTTCACTGTCAAATCAAACTCATCATCCAAGATACCCTTGAATCCACCATTTCCGAGTCCCCTTGTGTTCTACAACCACTCCAATAATCAAAACCAAATATTGCTCAAAATGGCCTCATTCATCCGCAAGAAAGTTCAAACCGACACAAAAAGGGCGAATGAAATCCTTCTGGTCTATGCAACAGTCCAAGTGAATGTGACATACAGACTGGTCTATGCAACGGTCCAAGTGAATCTGACATCCAGTTACTTATTTGCCAAAGTTAATGCAAGATCAGCCTCCATTATCTTATGCTCACAAGATCTGCCCCTTTGTCCAATAAACTGAAGGATCGCTAAAAAAAAAAAAAGCTCGACTTATGGAATTTCGATTTCGATCATGCTTAAGGCCAAAGGATGTTTGGTACAAGAAAGTGTCGAATCGCAAGGATTGTATGATCACATGGAAAATTGAAGGAAAATGATGTTGAAAGTTATTAAAGGGAAGCTAGGGGATGTAAACTACACCACATCCAAAATGCTTAAAGTGGGCTTCTTATTCAAAGGGATTGATGTGGGTGGTGGTGAAGACAATGGTGAAGACAATGCTTAAACATGTTTTATCACTTGACTTGGATGTTGCCTCTTTGCCTTGGTGGTGTAAATTAAAAAAAAACTTACCTCATTTTGTCCTTCACCACATAGCCTAAACTTGCCTTTTCTTCTATGGTGGTGTACTATTAAACTATGATTGGTCTTGTTGAAATTGGTTAACCTTGTTGTTAAACCTTTATTTTGTTGAAACTACCATTATAGCCTATTTAGTGCGGTTTTTATGATATGTTGTGCATGAGTATTTTGTGTCCGAGAAGAGTATCATTGCCCTTTTGATAATGTCAAGAGGGGGAAATGAAAAAACACACACTAGATGAGCATATCATTGATTAACTCTTGCTTGTTGCCTAGTAGAATTATCTTGCTATCTAACTTTCTTGGTTTTGTTTGCCATATGCTTATTATTGTCATCTTTCTATGTGTGTAGTCGTTGAAAGTGTTTGCTTTGGACCGACCTTTTTAGGGGGAACTTAATTTTAGGATTATGTGTTTTTAAGGCTTGTCATCATCAAAGGGGGAATTTGTTGAGCTAGCTTGTTGATGATGACATGCCTAATTAATATGTGCCTCTTAGTTAAGTTTTCAGAAAAAATTATGAATCTCCAAGCAAGACTAATCTTCAAGCAAGAGTTGATGAAGTGTTGAATGTCCAAGAAAAATCGAGTTGTAAAAGAGTCATCTAATTGTAAAGATTGAAGAGTATGATATTTACAATTGCAACAGTCCATGCAACCGTAACCTCATCTGTTCAGTGTAACAGTGATGACGACTGCTGCACATGTCTGAAACTTTTCAAAGTCTTTTGAGCTGATAATCTCAAATCGTCTTTTTACCTTGAAAAGTTTTGAACCATTTTGAAATATTGAATGAAAAGGTTGAAAGAAAACAACAAGGTAGAGGAATCTTTCCAAACAATTTCCTTAAAAAGCATAAGACTACTTATTTGGAAAAAGGGTTGCTTAGCTCTTCTCTTAAACTCTCTTGTCCTTACCTGCTTGTTTCTTTAGGATGATCAGAAAAGTTGAAAGTCTAGCTGCATACTTTGATTCACACTTTGATGTTTAAAACGTGTGCACTACTTTGTAAATATCACAACTCTTTTGTTCCTTTGCTTGAGAGTTGACTCTCTCAAAGGAATTCTTTAATCATTTCAAATTATCTCCTTCTCTATAAATAAGAAGGCACTCATCTCACATTTGCTTAAGACTTTCCAGAGAAATCAAACTTACTTCATTGCAAATTTTCTTCAAAGTTTTTAAGCTTTTAATCTTTGCAAAATTTCTTCAAAGTCTTCAAAAGTCTCAGACATGACAACTGTTGCATTAAGTATTGTATTCTTCTATCTAGAATAGTTAGATCTTAATGAATCCGCCTTCGTTCTTTTCACAAGAACAAAATCAGGGAATTTGATCTTGTAACTTTCTTAGATGAAGAGTCGAGTTTGAGACGGAGTAGTCTTGAACTCATTTCGCAACCGGAGTAGGTTGTTGGTCCTTTTTATTGTAAGGGTCTTAGGTAGTCGGAGTAGATTACTTAATTGAATCAATAAGAAGAAGATTGGACGTTGGCCTTTCAAGTGGCTGAACCAATTCAAAACTCCTGTGTTATTTTCTTGTTTGCTTAATTTCCGCTGCACTTTTCTTTACTCGTTTGTTTCGCATTTCTGTCCAGTGCAACAGTCTCGGATACTATTACTTTCGTGTTGTAGCCTATACTTCATCTGCTAAAACGAACAAGTAACAGTCGGACTCAGTGTGACTTTCAGTTTACAGCAACTTTATAATTTATCAATACACTCTTGCTAACCGTGTTCATTTAGTGTATCCATTTGTTCTTCTTAACAATAATCAACTTTCTGTAAACAATAAAGATTAAGTTGAAAACTTTGAAGTGGTACCTAATTCACCCCCTCCCCCTCTTAGGTACTTGGAATCCAAACCCTTCATAGCGACCCCATGTTATATTATAGGTCTAAACAGGGGCGTCTCAAACTCTTGGGAGACCCGGTGCTGGAAAGTTGACGTGGGTCATAAAATTAATTGTACCGTTTTATGGTTAAAAGGCAAAATATGTGTCCTTATATATCCACCCTATTAAGATATTACCGACTACACCTAAATTTTTGAAACTCATACCGTAAATATATGTAAATTTAAAACGATGCATGTTGGAGTACTTTTTTAACGATTTGATAATACGCATCTCTTTTATGAAGTATTTTGAATATGAGTTAAATAAGCAAATAAGGTTTTCCTAACTAATAATTATATGAAAATGGGTAAAAATCGAGGTTATAACTCTATAAAAGATAATTTATAATAGGGAACAAAGAAAAAAATGGAAAGATGAAAAAAGTATGACCATAAAATATAACGTAAAAAAAATGCAAGTCCAAAATTGAAAAAGTGGTGTTGTTGGGTAAAAATCTAGGGTATAACTCTGTAAAGATGATTTAAAACAAAAGGAAAGATGATTAAAAAATGAGCATAAAAAATGAGTAAAAAAAAGATGATTAAAAAGCAAGAAAAAGTGGAGTTTAAAAAAAATAAAAGTCCAAAGTTAAAAAAATTGGTGCTGATGGGGAGTCGAACATGGGCAGTCAGCATCTTAGTGCGTGTCCATATCTTAGCCTTCAAACACTAGACCCAATTTCATTCTTGTTATTTATTCCATGTTTACAGTATATATCCTTCAAAGTATGTAGATGAGGCCCTCCAAGGTTGAGGCCCGGTTCTTGGGCTCAGCCTGAACCGGGCCTTAGCCGCCCCTGGGTCTAAAGGGCATAATTGTTTCGACCAAACTTGTGACCTTAGACAATTTAATTGACTTATTAATTGAGTAAGCTCATATTACAGATTAATATTCTCAGTGAACCGAATACCCTAGACCCTTTTAATCTTATTGAATTCATCTTTATTAATTGCAATTAGTTCTAGAAACCAAACAAACGCCCAGTTTTGTTACCTTAAGACGGACTTAGCTATTAGCAAATTAGGTTATTATAGTCTCTTGTGGATTCGATACCTGAGTTACCAGTGTTTGTTTATTAGTAATGAATTGGGTTTTACTTTGATTAAGGTGACACGACTTTAGCCTTATCAAAGATACTGTACTTACCTTAATCAAAGTCTTTTGCAACTTGAATCACCTTGATCAGAGTTGTTGAACTCAAGATATTGAAGTTTTAAGTTGACACTTATGCAAGCAACCATTCTTTCTTCTTATTTTGCATTTGTTAAGGCTTTCAACTAATTTCTTGCTTTGTTTCCGTGTCAAGCATAAATTCTCCAAATGTCGAGTCCATTTCACTTCGCAAAGGATCCAATCCCCATCCTAGAGTAGCTAGGTGGGGTTGTGCCATTTGACAGTACTATCTCCTTCTGGAATAAAGATACCCTTTTTTTTATTCCCCAGAATTTTTTTAAGCTATTTACTTATGGCTTGGATTGGCTACGCTTTGTATTTTTAACGCCCTTTTTGGAAGTTCGATCGCGGAATTTCTTTCTTTCTGTACAATCGGCATTGCAATGCGAAGAGCTTTACTTGGAGAAATGGAAGGAACATGTATTACACGCGTAAAATCTAACGAGAGATGCAAAAAGCAGGTGCGATTTCGCCTATTCCTAATCCTAGATGGAATGGGACGACGCATTCATCGAAATCACCCTTAGTATACACAATAGCACACAAAAGTGGTAGTATCACATTCTAACACATATCATCAATATCACTCTAAATACACGTGCAAATCGAGACAATTAAGCATCTCGAGGCACAAAAAAATGTATAGAAATGATACTCATCATCAATTGACACCTATCATGGAGTAGTGGTTGTTTCCACGGTGGTGTGGTGGTCGTTAGTCGTCGCCTATGATGGACGGTGGTTGCGGTTGTTGGTTGTTTTGTGGGGTTATATGGAATGAGAGAAAAGAACAAAGAGTTTTTTTTGGTATGGAGGTAATATTTCAGTATAAACTTTGATAAAAGATTACAATGATTTACAATTAGAGGATTAGTTATGCCAAAGCCAAGTAATTTTTGTAACTGGTAACCTAAAATAATTAGAAGTTAAAGCCATTCTGTTGGACCTATTTTATAGTTTTGATAATGACATGTGTTTACTTGATAATGTGCTTTACTTGATATATCATATGCGTGTAATTGTGTGCTTTAGTCTTATCATAGCTAACAACAATTACGAGAAGGAAGATCAAAGTTATAAGAACTTCAGGCATAACTTTGACAAGTTCTGTGAGACAAAGTTATAACAATTTCAGGAATAACTTTGAAAGTTTACATGGAAGTTATAGCTACTTGGTTATAACTTTAAAGAAAAACACTTCAAGCAAGATCTACCTCAAATAACACAAGACTCAAGATGGAGGATCTCTGTGATCAAGATGAAGAGATGATCCGTATACTGAAGATCTTTGTGAAGATTAGATAGTATAGGTCGTCATTCGGTAACTATTCCATTCGAGTAATTTTAAGTTCAAAGTTATAGCTTTAGCCTATAACTTTGGATGATAAATGTTGATGCATGATTTTGGAAATAAATGTTTTAAATGTTTTCAAAAGTGAAAGAGTATTTTTATATTTATCAAAAGTTTTAATAGAGAATATATTTATGAGATTCTATTGGTTAGTAATACAACTTATAGGTTGTCATGCTACCTAGGGTTTCTAATATATTATATCTCAATTTGTTGTTAACCTAATAAGCCCACATAGAGTTTGAGCCACCTAGGGTTTCGTGGAAACCTAGGATTGTGCCTCCTAGGGTTGCGTGCTCCTAGAGTTTCATGAGACTAGAGAATCCGGCCTCCATAGGCTTGTTTTCCTTGTTTACCTTAATCTAGGATTTTACTATATCTTTACAACAATATTTTGAGATATTAAAGATAAATATATTTCTATAAGATAAAGTAAATAATATTTTGAGATAAAGATATTTCTAAAAGATAAAGCAAATATTATTTTAAGATATTAAAGAGAAATATCTTTCTTAAATATTAAGCTAGGGTTTTAGATCTCATATGCTTCTATTATAAATACTACTCTCATCTCAATCATGACATACACGAAATACACGACACACACATACTCATTGAGAGAATTTTCCAACATCGTTTTAAAGCAAACCTTGAGCAAAATATTTATTATTTTTAGTGTTTGTTTTTCAAAAGAGTCGTGCATCAATCTTTGTCAATCGCTCGCGTGAATTACGTTATTGGATAATAGTACATCACATAATCTTACAATTCTTTAACGAGAATCTGTGTGAGTTATATTGTACTTTTTTATTAACGTAAGATAGTATAGAGTATTTAGCGATACTCACCTTGAGTTATAATCATAGTTGATTATACGAGTGGGTTGATAATTTTTGTAATCCGTAGAAAGGTACTAAGAATTATTAATCGAGAATAGTGGACGTAGGTTTCAACGTGTGAAACTGAACCACTTCAAAAATCCGTGTGCCTCTCTCTCTACTCTCTTTACTTTTCGTTATTTCGTTACTTGTGCTTACTTTGATTAATTAATTAGTTGATTTTAATCTATAAGATCAAATAATTAATTACATATCACATAAAACGGAAAAGTGGGGCTAGTTGTTAATACTCAATTCACCCCCCTCTTTCGTATTCGATCAATAGACTCTACACATTCTTTGAGAAGCGAGAAATTAATACAATTATAAAACAAGTGAAAAAAGTTTATTCATAATAAAAGGTCTACGGGTCAGGTCCGGATCTCGTAACCAAGGCCTAAACCTAAATCATAATTATATTTAACCCATACTGACCCATACCCAATTACCCATCCGGTATGGAAAAATGAGACCCAAACCCGTCTCATTTAAATCAATATAATGAATCTGGATCGGGTCTTCGACTCACTTGCCAATAGCGTCCCAATGCTGATTAGATCCCACTTCCAAGTTCCAAGTGTTGTGCCGCGAACGACACGAACTCGAGTTCCTCGTTTACCTATAATAACGTTATATGTGAAGAATCACATGTGATGTTATCCCAGATTGCAGAAAGAGAGAAGTGTAATCTATTTTATAATTCAAGGGGCTAATCCTACCATTGCCAATTGGTTTTGGGATGAAACCCCCTTAAAATTGTAAAGTGGACACTCTCTCCTCCTTAACGGACGCGACCTATGCCCATAT
>JAIUZE010073898.1:0-23452 GCA_022085475.1 Heliosperma pusillum
TTTTGTGGTGGCCGAATTGGGTGGCTGAAAAACCAGCCCAAACCAGCCAAACCAGGCCGGTTCAGGCCGGTTCAGGCCCGGTCCACGCCGGTCTGGACTGGTCCGGATTTGGTCCGTTGGTTTTGTGTCGATGTTTGATTGTTTTGTTGTTGTTTTGACGGGTTTTAAATATGTTAAGCATGCGGGAAATTTTAAGTAACGGTTTTAAAAATGTCAAACCAAAACAGCCCAAATGGGCCGGTTTATTCTCGGCCCAAATCAGCCCGTGGGTCCCTTTCATGGACTTGTGACGATTTTTGAGTTATTGCTATTTTATCGTGTTTTGTAATATTTAGCAAGTGGGAAATGTTAATAAGTAAAATATTTAATTAAAAAGGTTTTTCATAAAATTATTATTTCTCACATGTTAGAAATTATAAGACGAGATCGTAGTTTATTTTGATATCCTTTAAGTCAAGCGGGGGGTTACGTAAGATTTAATAATTCACATGTTAGAAGTTTTTAATAAATAACATGTAATGAATATGTTGATTTTATGTTCAAGTCTATGTGGTAAAGACTCTGTTTCTAGCCGGTTTGATCAAACGGGTTTGGTCAAACTAAGATCTAGTCAGCCCCTTTTTGACTGATGACCCGTCGCGGGACTCGGGTCGGGGATTTGTCTTCAAGTAAGGTTGTATTTAATTAATGAATTAGCCTTAGTAATATGAGGCGATATGATATTTGATTATGATTTATATGCAATTAGTCACATGATAGGAAGTTTTCCCGTGACTGTTTGATTGTATGATATATGTCGTGTTGACTAAGTACCCATAGAGAATTATGAGTATATGGCGTCTTGACCATTCTAAATCTAAATGAGTATCTTGGACCATGACATTGATAGGCCGTACTATCTTTAACGAGCATATGGAGTTTGCCGCTTGATAGCTTTTGTGTTCCCGGCTTGATGGATCTTCAAGTCGGGGCATGGCTGCCATGGTTTCCACTTTGGGAAATGGAGCCAGCTTTAGTACTAGCCAACCCTTTGATGGATCTTCTTAGGGGTACTCATGTGATTGTATCATGTGTCTTGGATGCGATGGATCTTCGCATTTCTCTAGGTCTGCGCAGTCTAGGTTTAGGGTTGAGTCGTATCTTGGACATGTTATTAGGGTAACCTCTGAGCTAAGATATGTGCTTTGGATCTGGGCCATGTTATTAGTTTAACCGCTGAGCCCAGATGTGTGCTTGGTATTTGGGCCATGTCATTAGCGTGACCGCTGAGCCTGAATATTTAAGTATATCCTACCTCGTGGTATAGACTTGAGTTACAGAAGTCTTCTATTGACGTCACTAAGAACTTGTGCCTGTTTGTAGAAGTATTGGTCTTTCATGTTTGTATGATTCTATGAGTTCTAGAAGGTGAGATGCAAGCCGGCTAGGATTGATAGAGTTTGGATTACCGATTGTTAACTGATTCACATGATTACGTGTTGATTATGGTTTGAGTGTATCATGGCCATGTTTCTGAGAGGAACCTCTGAGCTAGCATACCAGCTTCCCTACCTCGAGTTATAGTTTATTATCGGTTTCACATGATAGCTTTCACATGCTAGGTTATATGTTAGTTATCTGTTTCATAACATGAAAAGCATATCATATATGTTAAAGTTTTGTATTTTCCATATACATTGCTTTTATGTTATTCATGTTTTATTAAACGTTATTTGTTTCATAACATGAAAAGCATATCATATATGTTAAGTTTTGTATTTTCCATATACATTGCTTTTATGTTATTCATGTTTAATTAAACTCGACATTTCGTGGCTGGGAAACTCGGAGTTACTCCCCACTGACTGTGGCTTCCGTGTTTATATTTAATGCGGTTGGCAGGTTTGTGATGCATACTTTGGGTACATTGACGAGCTAGCGAGCGAAGTATTTACCTTGGACCTATATTCGGTTCTTAGATTGTATATTATTATACACTCTTTTATTTCCGTATTTATACGGGAGATATGTCTCCCGTCTTGTATAATTCTTATGTATAATATTATTTCCGTTTTGTAATGACCCTTTTTATTTATGACACCCTTCGTTATGTATTTAAATTATTTTTTTTTTCTTTCCGCAAATTTGAGGGTGTCACACCTTAAGTCCATAGTCTAATTAGGGTTTAGAGTCGTGTTATGCTTATTTAAGACTCTTATTTTCGTTATTATTCAATCATGGGGTGATCCCTGATCATCACCACTTAGCTTCTAGTTTCTGAACTTTTAATCTTTAGTTTTCATTCGGGTTATTCGACGTGGATTTGTTCTTTACGCCGGATTGCTAAGATTTTAAACTTCTACTTTCTCTCTTTTATTCTTACCTTTGTTTTAGTCTTAATCATTGTTTACTCTTCCTAATTACTGCTACGTTATTGTTCATGCTTGTTAATTACGATTTTATTATGTCTATCGTCATATGTTTAATCGTCTTTGTTTGCATCGTTAATAACATGAGTAGCTAATTCTCTTGTATGTTGGGATGAGGGAAACTGTAGCAGAGGCATGTTAGGATAGATTATTTTAGTTAGTCTTGAATATGAGAATCAGTCTAAGCAATTTAATTGAGGTTTTGTCGAATGAGTGCACGCAGGAGACTAGGCTAGGTAGTTAACCTCGACTTGGATCGAGAGATTGGAAGGGAAGGCTTGCTTAGAATTGATAGGTGCCTCCTAAGAGGACGAGAGTTAATTAGGAAAATCCCTAGGGCGGTTTGACACCGAGAGGAGAAAACCATTGCTCTTCTCATTGATAGATTGACTGACTTAGTTGACCCGTAGATGCCGATATTGCAGTGGACCGAATCCTAGCATATTTCTCTTTTATCTGATTTATTCTATTAATTTCTATCTTTATTTCTCTTCCTTTAATCTCTTTTAGTTTAGTCAAAACCTTTTCAAAACCCCCAGATTGTTACTTGCAGATTTAGATTTTAGTTAATTAGTTTCCTCCCTGTGGAGATCGACCCTACTTCCGCTATCTTCTTAGTTAGTTGACTTAGGTTTTATTTTTGGTGTATAACGACTCACATCAAATTTTGGCGCCGTTGCCGGGGAGGCAATTTAATTTTCTGTTATTTATTTCTGTCTCGTCTTATGGAATTTCTAATTCCTTAAGACTGTGTATGCGCAGGTAGAGAGGGATAGGTAAGACTCTTCAGGAGGAAGACTTGAGTACTCCTGATTCCGTCTTCGACTGTTGAGATTATCGTACCAGCGAAGATGAAAGAAGTTCACACATGTTCGAGTGATTCAGAAGTGGAGCTAGACTCCCAGCAAAGACCGCATGTGTGGAAATAGAAGGCGGAAATTACCACACCTGAGGGTACTTCCGCAAGTCAAAGGCCTAGCGGTGGCCTTGTCATGAAACTGTTTGGGTATTAGCCGAGTTTGCAACCCAGTGCAAATTGTAACAAACAATTTATCGCGTTTTCATTAGACAATTAGACTATCACGTGAGAATCCGTAGTTTAGATAGACATTTTATTTTCCTGCTGGACTTTCTTTTGGTATTCTTGGGTATCGGTTGGCATCGTTTTGCAGGAAAATGAAGCGGAGAACAATTACCCAAAGTCGAGGCTGTGCTATCAAGCAAGTACTCGATCGAGTAAAGCGAACTACTCGATCGAGCAACCCTGACTGGAAAAAGCTCTCGATCGAGTGGAATTTCTACTCGATCGACCCCTACTTTGATGCTGGTTTGGGGAAGCTTTGTTTTGTGAGTTGTTTCTGTTCCTTTTGTTTTTCCATTCTTCATATATATTTCATTCCTTAGGAACATGTATTAGGTTTTTTTTCCCTTTCCCTTATATGCTTTTGTGCTTTAGCCAATGAGGACATTGTCTGTTTTGGTTTGGGGAAGTGTTTTACATCCTTTTGCGTCTGCATTTGCATTTGTATTGCATTCACGTTTACAATTCATGTTAGTTAGAAAAAAATTTGAAAAAATCAAAAATATCACGTTTATTTTTGCATATAGCTGAGTCGGATTGGAGTCTTGTTCATGATGAAATCGCACTACAAGTCTATTTTATGCTATTCCTTGCACCTTTCTTGACTTATTTAGTAAAATCGGAATAGTGAACTATTGAATTTTATCTTGGAATTTGAATTTGATTATTAGACTTGACTCAACATTTTGGCAAACTACTTATATATTCTATGTTTTAGAGCCTATAACTGGTGACATCCATGACCAGTTCATCTAGGAATGAGAGTAGTTACTCCCCACATCTCGTGTCATTTGCTTGTATATGAATTTTGATTTCCTATTGCCTGCACGCATTGGGTTTGTGGTCGGTATTACGTGTTTTGAGAATATTTGCATCTCCCTTTTCCTCATTTTACCCCATTAACTCCACATAAAGCCATATCTGCATGTTGCCCTTAACTACATTCTAAACTGAGCCTACCTTTGCCAAGCTAGTTTAAGTAGTCGAGGTATATTTTACCGTTGTGTCAGTTTTGGCTCGTTTTCATTGATTGGAATGGGTATTTGCGAGAAAAAGAAGAGAAGTGAGAATAGTGTCTCGATCGAGTACTTTCTTTAGCTCGATCGAGCAGATTTTGTGTTTATGTGCCTCGATCGAGTGATTCATTCAGCTCGATCGAGAGGTTTTCCTCAGTCAGCCAAGAAAAAGAAAAGAAAAAAAAAAAAAAAAAAAAAAGAAAGAAAATGAAAAATTATGAAAAATAATTGGCTGAAGTTTTTATTATTTACACCTCCTGCGCTTAGTATTATTTTTTTGAGGTGTTATATGGGATTTGTGATGTTTATGCCTAGGTATGTTAAGGCATCGAGCTTAGTTGTGATGGTTGGAAGAATGGAACGAGTTATATTGCGGTCTTGTTAGGAACTAGCTTGGCTATTCACCCTCACATTTCCATTAATTGTTTTGCCCCTTCTTACCAATTAGCCTCACATATCCATATCTTTGCAAATGATCGGCACATGATTGTCCTTGAACGGTGGTTATGCGTGTGTACGGTGCTTGAATCATCTTTCATGTTAGTTAGCAATGCATGTTGTGTCGGTCGTAGTCTAGGTGAGTGACTATATTTTCTTCTCTCTTTCTTATACATATTTACTTACCATTTGCTTGTTGAGAGAAGAGTGACCCGTGAGAGTCCGAATTTGGTTGAGTCTTGCAAGGTCGAAAGTCTAATTTATTTCCAAGATTGTATAAATTCGTTCACTTTTGTTTTAAGCTTTGTAGCGATTGAATGAGTGCATTGAATGGTTTAGCATTGACTTGTAGCTAGCTCTGAGACTTGCTCCATTCCCCTAAGTTCATTTAGTTCCATATAGCTGCATTTAGTTTGCTTGAGGACAAGCAAAGGTTTAGTTTGGGGAAGTTTGATGCGTGTATTTTATATAGACTTTCTAGTCCATTTATGCACGCATTTATATGTCATTTAGGTGATATTATATCGCCATATGCCCCTATTTGGCTACTTTGTACTTTCATTACTATTTTGTAGGTACAAGCTGCATAGTAGCAGAAACCGAGCCGAAACAGTCCACTTTGCATGCATTTAGGAGAATGGAAGGAACGGAACAGAAGCTCTTGTATGGGAAAGCGTGAAACCGCTCGCAATCAAGTCCAAAGCCATGTCCAACACTGCATGATAGGCCAAAAGACCTCGATCGATTATATATTTGGTCGATCGAGGAGAGTTGAAGAGAAAAGTTGCTCGATCGAGTTGTCCTGTGCTCGATCGAGTGGTTGCTGCTTAAAAGTTGCTCGATCGAGTAGAATTGTTACTCGAACGAGTGATTTCCTCCAATAAAGTCCTCGAACGAGTGGTTATTTCCCTCGATCGAGTAGAATCTATCATGGGCCTTAAGTCCATAGTCTAATTAGGGTTTAGAGTCGTGTTATGCTTATTTAAGACTCTTATTTTCGTCATTATTCAATCATGGGGTGATCCCTGATCATCACCACTTAGCTTCTAGTTTCTGAACTTTTAATCTTTAGTTTTTATTCGGGTTATTCGACGTGGATTTGTTCTTTACGCCGGATTGCTAAGATTGTAAACTTCTACTTTCTCTCTTTTATTCTTACCTTTGTTTTAGTCTTAATCATTGTTTACTCTTCCTAATTACTGTTGCGTTATTGTTCATGCTTGTTAATTACGATTTTATTATGTCTATCGTCATATGTTTAATCGTCTTTGTTTGCATCGTTAATAACATGAGTAGCTAATTCTCTTGTATGTTGGGATGAGGGAAACTGTAGCAGAGGCATGTTAGGATAGATTATTTTAGTTAGTCTTGAATATGGGAATCAGTTTAAGCAATTTAATTGAGGTTTAGTCGAATGAGTGCACGCAGGAGAGTAGGCTAGGTAGTTAACCCCGACCTGGATCGAGAGATTGGAAGGGAAGGCTTGCTTAGAATTGATAGGTGACTCCTAAGAGGACGAGAGTTAATTAGGAAAATCCCTAGGGTGGTTTGAGACCGAGAGGAGAAAACCATTGCCCTTCTCATTGATAGATTGACTGACTTAGTTGACCCATAGATGTTGATACTGCAGTAGACCGAATCCTAGCATATTTCTCTTTTATCTGATTTATTCTATTAATTTCTATCTTTATTACTCTTCCTTTAATCTCTTTTAGTTTAGTCAAAACCTTTTCAAAACCCCCAGATTGTTACTTGCAGATTTAGATTTCAGTTAATTAGTTTCCTCCCTGTGGAGATCGACCCTACTTCTGCTATCTTCTTAGTTAGTTGACTTAGGTTTTATTTTTGGTGTATAACGACTCACATCACCGCTACCAAATTACGTGCTAGAGCTGCTGCAGAACAGGTCCATGATTTCGTTCTCAGCCTGAACGATGATAAGTATAACACACTTCGGACTCAAATCCTCAGTATGGATCCGTTTCCCACCATTAACAAAGCTTTTTCTCTAGCTACACAAGAGGAACGACACAAGTCCATCGTTCGAGACCGCGACGATAAGACTGAAGCTATGAGCTTTGCGATTCAAGCTACTTCATCTACCCCTGCTCCATCCTCTGTCCCTGAATCTGCAACAAATGGATGTACTTACTCCGGAAAGCATGTTCATGACTATGAAAGGTGTTATCAGCGTGTTGGTTATCCAGCCCGAGGCCACGGTTGAGGCTGTTTCTCCCGAGGCCGTGGTTATAACACTTATGGCCGAGGACAGCAGGCTCCTATCATCGCTAATGCAGCACAAGGAACCCGGACCGACATTCCTTCAGCCCCTTCCTCATCGCAGACTTCTACAGTAGTTCCCGGTTTTACTTCCGAACAAGTTCAACAATTGCTCACCTTACTAGATAATTTTGCCTCTTCGTAGCTATCAGGTATGGCGTGTTCTAATGAATCATGTTGGTTACTCAATAGTAGTACTTCCCATCATATGACTGGCACCTTTGATTCACTATCCAACCATGTCGCTATAACACCTTCTCCTGTCAGTCTTCTGAATGGTGTGCATACGACTGCCACAATGCGAGGAACAGTCATCTTGGGTTATCTCGTCCTTCGTGACGTCCTCTATGTTCCTCACCTTACTTGCAACATTATCTCTATCGGTCAATTAATATGTGATTTGCAGTGTGTTGTCACGTTTACTGACCGTCTTTGTATTTTACAGGACCGCAACTCGAGGATGCCGATTTGACTGGGTGAGCTCTTGAACGGGGTGTACTACTTTTGGTCTGTGACACAACCAATATTAAGCAATCATACCACAGTCGATCCTACTATTCTTCTTCATCATCGCCGTGGACATCCCTCTAGTCAACATTTGTCTTTCCTTTCTAAATGTTCTAATAATACAATAAAACATTTATTAGCAAATTGTGATGTATATTTGCGTGCTAAACAAACTCGTAGCACGTTCTCTAATAGTTCCTCTAATGCTATTAATCCGTTTGATTTAATACATTGTGATTTATAGGACCCTTACTCCACTCCGTCCTTGTCTGTGCTCATTATTTTCTCACTATCATTGATGACCATTCTCGTGTTGTTTGGGTTTATTTAATCAATGATAAAAGTGAAGTTCCCTCTTGTATGAAAACGTTTTGTGCCATGATCTGTACACAATTTAACAAAGAGGTTAAGATAGTTCGGACTGACAATGGCACCGAATTCGTTAATTCCACTTTGACGGAATTTTATTGTAATCATGGCATGTTACTACATAGTTCTTGTGTGGGTACACCACAACAAAATGGACGGGTCGAACGAAAACAGTGGAATATTTTGGATATAGCCCGCGCCCTTCGCTTTCAAGCTTCTCTTCCCATTAACTATTGGGGTGAGTGTGTTCAAACCGATATTTATTCGATTAATCGAACACCTACCACACTCCTCAAAGGAAAGTCCTCTTATTCGATCTTGTTTGGCTCCGAACCAAATATGAAAGTGTTACGAAGATTTGGGTGCCTTTGCTATATGCACTATCATCCCCGTATCAAAGACAAATTTGGACCTCGTAGTCGACATTGTTTATTTTTGGGCTATCATTCCGATAAAAAGGGGTGGAAGATCATGGATTTGGAATCTAAAGTCGTTAATATCTCAAGGGATGTTCATTTTATAGAAGATACTTTCCTCTTCGCGTCTCGTTCTTCCACGTCCTTAACAGATCTTATGAACCCTTTCTCTGCCGACATACCTCAGCCCCATATTCCTCTTGTCGATGATAGGGGAGCGTATTAACACCTGAGCATCCAGAATCGCCCACACATGTTGTACCTCCACGTATTAACACATGTGGAGCCTTCGTGTGCTACTGCCCCGCGTTAGTCCACTCGGCCACGATCCTTCCCTCCTCACTTGAACGATTACATTTATCACACGGCCCATAGTACACACCTTGTTGCGTCTTCATCCAGTACCACGGCATTCTCAGGTACGCGGTTTCCTATTGCAAACTTTGTTCAATATGATAATTTTTCTCCTAACCATCGCAAGTTTCTTGCATCGGTTACTACTAATGTTGAACCTCGGTCCTATAAAGAACCCGTGGTCCATGAGCGTTGGCGCAATGCAATGCAACAAGAAATTCAAGCTCGTGAAAGAAATCACACTTGGGACATCATTGATCTACCTCTTGGGACAAAACCCATTGGCTGCCAATGGATATTTAAATCCAAATACAATGACGATGGTAGCATTGAGCGTGACAAGGCTTGCTAGATTGTCCTTGGTAATCATAGAAAAGAGGGTGTTGATTTTACTGACACGTTTGCCCCGGTTGCTAAAATGGTAAGTGTTCGCATTTTTTTTATAAGTTGTCGTTGCCCGAGACTAGGAGATTCACCAATTGGATGTGAATAATGCCTTTCTACATGGCTATATTCACGAGGATGTTTACATGCGACTTCCCCCTGGGTCTTTTACTTCCTCTCCTGGTAAAGTCTGTAAGTTACGTAAATCTTTGTATGGTTTGCGTCAATCTCCAAAAAATTAGTTTGCTAAACTTACTCAGGCTCTGCGTCGGTATGGCTTTACTCAATCTCATGCCGATCACACTTTGTTTACTTATCGTCGTGGTACTGCCATTTTATGTTTGTTAGTATACGTCAATGATATTTTGGTGGCTGGCAACACGCCTAGTTTATGTGCATTCTTTAAACGCTATTTAGAAACCTGTTTTCAGTTGAAGGATTTGGGTCTGCTCAAGTATTTTCTCGGGATTGAATGCGCTCGTTCCCGCAATGGTTTTTTCGTATGTCGGTAAATATACTCTTGAAATCCTACATGAAGTTGGTCTCCTTTCCGCTAAACCCGTTGACACGCCATTACCCCAAAATCACGGTTTAGCTTTAGATGATGGCCCTATGTATGACGACCCGGCATTGTATCGTCGATTGGTTGCCCGGTTGATATACCTTACAATTACACGCCCCGACATTTCCTATGCCGTTCATATTTTGTCCCAATTCATGCACGCTCTGCGCAACGCTCACTATGACGCTGCAATATGGGTCCTTCGATATATAAAAAGTCATCTGGGACAGGGTCTTGTCTTCCCTGCTCATAACGATTTCCAGCTCCATGTTTATTGTGATTCTAATTGGGCAAGTTGTCCTTTTTCTCGTCGCTCCATTAGTGGTTATTTTGTCTTACTCGGTACTTTTCCTATTTCCTGGAAAACCAAAAAGCAAACGACGGTTTCCCGTTCCTCTGCTGAAGCCGAGTACCGTGCCATGGCATTTGCGTCTGCTGAGGTTAAATGGGTCCGTTATATTTTGGCCTCCCTTGGCGTTCCTCAACGCCTTCCTGTTCGTTTGTACTGTGATAATCTGGCTGCTCTCCATATCGCTGCTAATCCCTTGTTTCATGAGCGGTCAAAACATATCGACCTTGACTGCCATTTTGTTCGTGAGCTTTTAGCTATGGGTGTGATTACTGCTAACCATATTGGGACCAAGTCGCAATATGCTGACATTTTTACTAAGGCTCTAGGCACGGCCCAGTTCGTCTACTTACTATCCAAGTTGGGGGATCATGATCCCCACGTTCCTACTTGAGGGGGAGTATTGTGATATAGTTTATAATTAAAATAAGGAATTTATTTCCTCTTTATTATAGTTTCCTTCTCCTAGTCTAGGTTTCTTATTTGTTAAGTTGTGGTAGTATATAAGGATGCACATATGATCATATTTTGATCATCAAAAATATCAAATACACGTTTCTTCAAATTATATCAGTTAGTCATTGTACACTAGATGAAATTTCTAATAAGGATTCCATTTGGATGTCAAGAGTTAACTTAAGGTAGTTTATAATGTATTTGTATTGGTGAAAACATTGTATTGTCATTGGTATTTTATTGAAAGCTAACATTTTAGTAAAAAAACAAATACGATAAAGATTTCATAATAACAATTAGATAAAAAAAATGGAACTGAAATAACAATGAAAAAATGAATAAAGGAGCTATTGAAGAATACGAATCATGAAATTGAATATTAGAACAACGAAATGGAAGAACAAATACTTCAATAAATTCCAAATTCAATGTAAACTTAATCATCTAAATATTTGATAAGAATTATTGGGAATGAAAGTAAGTTTCTAACTGATAAGTGAATATTTGTATGACTTTAACCCCCAGTTTAGCTCGGTTTTGTATGTCATTTGTGCTTTGTTAAGCCATTTTATGAGCTAATATCGTCTTCTAGGCGAATTCCTGTGTTCTAACTTGTTTTGTAGGGAAAGTGACGTTTCTACGCCCTTTTTCTATATTCCCGAGCATTTGCCTAGAACCCGACGATTCGAAGAAGAAAGCTTGACCATGTGTAAGGCATTTCAAGAAGGTTCACTAACTTAAGAGAGAGAAGGAAGCAAAGACGGTTTCGTAGTTGTCGGAAGATCAATCAATTGGGCGAAAGAATTCATCGCTTTACATCAAATCCTATCAACAAACCCGATTGTAGAAGTCAAGGGGGATGTTGGAAGTCGAGTCAAGCAAAGGAAGATGAAGCGTTAGTCAAGAGCTTCCAGAAGACCACTTACCCGATCGGGTAAGTGTGTACCCGATCGGGGATGTGTGCTGATCCGAGCATGACGGCTCCTTCTTCCTAAATTTGTCTTATGTATTTAATGCCCGACCTCTTCTCCACGAAACCCTAATACTATAAATAGATGCTCTAGCCTCACAACACAACACACCATCCAACACAATCTAATCTTATATCTCATACAATCTTCTTATTAGTTTTCTCTTTAGTTTTAGTCTTTCTAGTTTAGATTATCTTCTACTTTTGTCTTTTGTTCTTAGTTTATTTCTGTCCATTTCATATCAAAACATTAGTTTAGTTCAATAAGAATTTCAATCTTTGTATCTACTTTGTTGGGTTCAAGAGTTGTAATTCAAGGTACGGTGTTTCTATGCGAAGGATTTCTATTATCGTTATCGCTTTCATTGTTGATCATCACCTAGGTATTCCTAATTTATCCTTTGTTTATTGTTCTTTATTCCTTTCCATTTGATTGTTATTTTCTATTCATATCATTTAGATTCATTTTCATGTTGTTATAATCGCAGTTTCATTTCTTAGATTGTCATATAGCGTCGTTATTATCACCACATAGAGAGTCTAGATTATTGTTAAAATCAACTAAATATGCCTATCTTAACTTTCATTGTTAATATCATCATAATCATGAGTGAGTAGTCATCTTTCTAGGGTGTAGGGTAGCCATGTTAGATTGATTAAAAGATGATAATTGGATAAAAGAAATTGTGCTTTTAAAACATTGTGTCTATGCATGTTTGGACTTTAACGATAGTTGACGATTCTTGATCACAATCATTGACTAGTATGGAATTCTTTTCCAAAGTAGACATACGAGATTTCAATAGACAAAGCATGACATAGTGGATTAAGACCTAGTAAATCGCATAAAAAGCCTGCTAGACCATCTGATCTATGATTGTAATGAACACACCATTCTTACGAACGCTCAATGAATTATTTGCATATCCCAAATCCAATTTCATCAATATGTCAATCTACATGTGTGAACCTACTTTCCTAGATGCTTCTCATTATTGTTAATTTATCATTTGCTTTATCGTTTTCATTTCAGTTTGTTTTTATTTTGTTTTTATTTATGCCTTTCGTTAGTTTAGACATCACAAAATCCAAAACCCAGAGAATCATTAGCTAAAACTCAATTGTGAGACGATTCACAATCCATAGGAAATACCATCTCCCTAAGGATCGACCCCTACTTCCCTAATTACATTAATTTGTTATTAGCCTAGTCTGGGTAATTTATCTTTGCATCGGGCTTGCGACAGGACCGATCACTAACCCTACGAAAGCATATAAAAGTGACAAAATAAAGAAGATATACGTTTCAACAATGCAATGCTGAAATATATATACGAAGGAATACGAGAAGTCGCGCATAAAAGGGTCCAACCTCGATCGGGGAAAGCCAACCCCGATCGGTGATGTAGCCGTCTCGCTCAAGACAATGGTTGTCTCGGTCCTAACAAGAACATCTCGCTCCAAACAAGGTCATATCGCTCTAGACATGGCCATCTCGCTCCAGCAAGTCATTTCGCGCCATAAAGGGCTATCTCGCTTCAAGCATAGTCCATCTTGATCGAGACACCCTCCCAAAGTCGTAGGGGTCGTTAACCCTAATAGGAAACCGTGAGAACGGACTCGAGGAACAAGTGTTCCTCAAGACAAAATAAAAACAAGATAGAACTCATTTAATAACAAAGAAAAAAAAATGTGGTCCCAGTAATAGCACCAAAATTTGATAGGCTTATCGCGTAACTAATAAAAGATAAATTAACGTAGTCCAGGCTAGGCTAAGAACAAAAAAATTCAATTAGGCAAGCAGGGGTCGATCACGGGGACACTGGAGTTTTTAAATGAGTTGTTGTGGGTGAATGCTATCAAGATTTGAGTGTTGATTGTTTGTTTGGTAATTATAAACCAAGAAAAGGACAAGTTAAATGAAAATATAGATAAAACATCGAGGGGATAGGTTTATAAATTAGCAAAAGAGCATTCTCCAATTAAGGGTAGTGATCTCGGTAATTTTCTTGGTCAATGGAACATGCCTCTCGGTTTACTGCCAACCTTAAAACGGGTCTTAGAGGCTTTCGATATTACTAGGTTGTCCCACTATTTATGCTTGGTTTAATTACTTCCCAACTTTCGATCCTAGGACAGAATTTAACAAGTATTGTCTAATAATCATGCTCATCGATCAAAGACTAGCATATGACACAAGCAAGGAATAGAAATAATATAACATCCACATAACCCACAATCTAACAATATGAAATGCTAGTCTAACATGCTTCCCCTACACCCTATGCAAATGAATTACTAACACACACAAAAAACTAACTACTAACAAATACGATATAGAGGGACCGGTAATGATATGGAGATTGATGATTTTCAGAGAGAGGTGTTTGACTGGGTGTGCCTTAACTGATAGTCCTGCAATTGGCTTCTTATTCACCGAGAAAAATAAACATGAGCCTTCTACTAGAGTTTATAGTAGGTTGGATAGGGATTTTAATAATGTAGAGTGGTATTATCAAATGTTTGATATGTATGTTCACTTTATGCCTGAATGAGAGTTTGATCATACTCCTTGCATATTGAAGAGCATGAATCGGCAAAATACCCATAAGAAAGCTTTTAAGTACTTCAATATGTGGGGGAAGGTTTCTCAGTACCTGAGCTCTCTTACTAGCTGGTGGCAAATTCAAGTTCAAGGGACAAAAATGTTTTATTTAGTTCATAAACTTAAGTGATTGAAAGCCAATTTCAAGCAGTTTAATAAGGATTATTTTTGTGATACTGAAAAAAGATCTATATTGGCCTTTAAGAACCTTGAATATATTCAAATTCAGATAGATGCTAATCTTATTGATGTTCCGTGGCTTGAAAAGGAGAAAATAGCTTCTATTGAATATAAGGAATTGCAAGATGCTTGTACTCTTTTCCTTAGTTAGAAAGCTAAATCTCACTAGGTTAAGGATTGTGATAGCAATACCAAATATTTTCATGGAGTTATTAAGTCATTTCTTGAGAAATCAGGTGCTGTCTATAAAGGATGTTCATGGTCAAGAACATGATGATCCTCATGGTGTTCAAGAAACTTTTTTGCAGTAATATAAAGATCTTTTCGGGCTTTTCAATTCAGACTAAAAAGATGAATGCAAAGATTATTCAGAGAGGGGTTGTTTGTAACTCTGGACATTGGTCCACTATGTTGAAACCATACATTAAGAATGAAATTATAGGTGCAATTTTCTCAATTCCTGATCTTAAGACCCCTGCGCCTGATGGGTATTCTAGTGCCTTTTTAAGGACTCCTTAAGCATTATTGGTGATGAGGTGTGTGCTGCTATTTAAGATGTCTTTTTCACTGGTAAGTGTCTCAAACAACTTAATTCTACAATTCTTACCCTAATTCCTAAATGCAAGATGCCTACTCAAGTCACTCAACTCAGGCCCATTGCGTTGTAATAGTGTATTTCTAAACATATATGTTCTAGATTGACTGATGTACTATCAGAGATTGTGTGTTTAAACCAGGGTGGGTTTTTAAAAGGCAGTAGCATAATTGAAAACATCTTGGTGTGTCAGGACCTTGTTAGATTATAATAGGCAAGCCTGCTCACCTAATTAAGCGCATCTTTAAAATGAATCTTATGAAGGCCTATGATTCTGTGATTTGGATGTGCGTGAGAGAACTCTTGAGGGCTTTCAAGTTTCCTATTCAGTTCAGCAATTTTATTATGGAATGTGTGACTAGTGCCTCTTAAACTATTGCTCTTAATGGGGAATTGTTTGGATTATTCCCTGGTAAAAGAGGGCTTAGGCAGGGTGATCTTATGTCACCATTTCTATTTACTTTGATTATGGAATACCTGAGTAGAATTATTAATTTTGCAACTGAGAAGCTTCCCTTCAATTTTCATCCCCTATGTAAGCAGCTGTAATTAACTCATTTGAGTTCTCAAGGGGGAAAATACCTTTTACCTATTTGGGTATCCTTATTCAGCCTTGTAGGCTCACAAAAGGGGATTGCAAAATTCTAAGTGAAAATGTGACACCCCGCGATTACGCAATAAAGTAAACACATAGATTTGCAGCGGAAAATACGGGATTTTAAAACCTTTAAATGCAAAACCGCGAACGTCACTTTATGTTATAAAATCAAAGCTTACTTAATAAATCATTTATACAAATTGTAACTTAAATAAATACAAGGGATCGAGATCCCTTGATAAAACACAAATAAGATAATAAAACTAATATGAACTACAACGCTAAGGTTGAATCACTGTAAGTACAACGCTCGCTAGCTCACTCGTCACAACCTCATGCAACACCGACCTGTAACCTGTTCATTCATGAAACATGAATGCCACAATCAGAGGGGAGTAACTCGGGGTTCTGCCAGCCATATCACGTTAAAACGTACAAAACAAGATCATATAAACATACATTATCATCATCAAATATAAACAATGTCATCATCATATATAAATAATATCTTCATCATATGTAAACAATATCATCATCATATATGAACAATATCATCATCATATATAAACAATATCACCACCAAGTATACATCATTATCATCAAGTAACCAAGACTCGGGGAAAACTCTCCTTGGCAACCTGTATAACTACTAATGACTTGCATCTCACCATTAGCAATCATATGCTTGAGAAGGTTAGGGACAAGACACATATTTCAATCATACGCGTCCAACAATCTGATACACAATCCAATACATTATCGTATGATCAAACATAATCTCACTGTAAATGAAACGCACTATCATCTGCACTATGCACGACAAGACGACTCTAGACTCTAATCCTCTCGGTAGGACAACGACAATAATACGGTCCTAGTCAAAATCTGGCAAGACTCTTGTGGCTTGTGAGAAGGTTTGTTGTGATAAAAAGGATTGAGGATTAGCGATTAAAAATGTGGAGAAGTGGAATATAGCAATAGTAGGAAAACTAGTGAATTGGTCGTTATATACTAAAGCTAATAGATTATGGGTGCTTTGGATTGATCATGTTTATCTGAATGGTATTTTTCCTTTCTTTCCTTATTTTGCCATGCTTACCAGACAAGGGGTGTGATCATAGTTCCCTTCAAGAAGAAACTTAGCATAGTACTCTAAGAATATAGTGGTCATTCATGGTTCACTAAGAATCTGTCAATTCTGCTGTAAACTGTAGTCTTCATGGGTTGTTTGTTGTTCCAAGTATAGAAGGCACCTGAAGCAGGAATGTGCATGAGATTACACACATCTAGAAATTCCTGAAAAAGTTCAGCCTCAGCATTAGTTACATTCCTCATGGACCTTTCATTAGCATGAAGTACACAATTAAAATATTCCCACACAAGAACTTTTATTCATCCCGAGTAAAACCCGATACTAAACACGAAAATACAAGTCCAAAAACATTTTGCAAAAGGAACCGACTTCTCTTCCTTCACTACACCCTCCGAATGATGTACTCCCTCAAGAATATACCATCAAATAACTAAAATAAAAATAAGACTCAAATTATTTTACAGTTACCAATCTAACTCTTAATCCAAAAGTTAGCAACCCACGAGTATAATGTATTTTAGACCATTTTCATATGGCAATGTTCAATATAAGTACATCTCTAAACTGGTGTATGTCAAACTGGGACCAACCTTAATGATATCATCAATGAGACCAAAAGACCCTTAATTGAAGGAAAAAACATAGTTGATAATGTGCTTTTATGTCAAGCTCTGGTAAGAATATATACTAGAAAAGCTCCCTCATCCACATGTATGTTCAAAATAGACATGCTCAAAGCTTACAATATAGTTGAGTGAGATTTTGTACATCAAATATTGACAAACACACCAATACAACTATAATAGTTTAGTTCTCTTTTAGATCCAATACCTTAGTTTATCTTTGATTAACACAGTGAAGTCTTCCTTTCAATGATGTAATTGGTTGTTTATCTCATACATATGATTTAGGAAGTACAAGTACTCATGTATGCACTTTGCTGATGTTGTGTGTATTTGAAATAGGATTTTTTTATAACTACTACCTACTAAAATCTCATTTTGAAGAACTACTACCAACTAAATTTTTTCCTTAAAAACTACTACCAATCTACTGGTCCGGGTTGACAACACTACCAAATCTTAAAAAATGCCTAAATTTAAAGTGAACGGACCATTTTGCCCTTTATTCTACGTCACACTCTCCTATTTATCTCACTTCTCATCTTATTTTCATCTTAAAACACAATTTACTTGATCAAAGTGAATTTTTGGAAAAATAACCTCCAATTTTCTTCAAATCCTTATAATCTAATCAAGAGTAATCAACTATACTAAATTAGTTCATCTCAATCACCTATACTACCCAGATTAAAGAGAGAAACAATAAACGCTAAATTAAAACAAAAAGTGAAACCATAAAAGCTTAATTAAAACACATACAATAAACAAAAAAGAGGAATTGAAACAAAGAAGAAGAAATATAATAATAATAATAATAATAATAATAATAATAATAATAATAATAATAATAATAATAATAATAATAATAATAATAATAATAATAATAATAATAATAATAATAATAATAATAATAATAATAATAATAATAATAATAATAATAATACTAATAATAATAATAATAATAATAATAATAATAATAATAATAATAATAATAATAATAATAATAATAATAATATAACAATAATAATAATAATAATAATAATAATAATAATAATAATAATAATAATAATAATAATAATAATAATAATAATAATAATAATAATAATAATAATAATAATAAGACCGTTGAGCTTATGGACTTAGTCGCGAGGATTGAGGACCCGCAATGTGAGTTGCTTCTGCTTCGGGCCTGTACTGGTATTTCTAAACTCTATTTTTCCCTCCGTACTTGCTCCCCGGGGGTCTTTGGGTCTGTCCATCTTCGCTTTGATGCAGCGCTTCGTTCTAGCTTGGAACGTATTGTCACCGCGTCTGGGCCTGGTTTTGGGGATTGGCAGTGGCGCCTTGCCACTTTCCCTTTTCATTTGGGCGGACTCGGTGTTTATGCTGCGGGGGATGTTTTACACTATGCTTTTCTAGCTTCCCGTTTGCAATCTGCAGTTTTGCAGGATGCGCTCCTGCGGCCTTCTGGTATTGTATGTGCTGGTCCTACTTTTGACGATGCCTTGCGGGTGTTTTCGGAAACTACAGGTTCTGATTTTTTACGTGATCCGCGTGAAATCGCTGCCCCTAAACTTATGAAGAAATTGGCAGATATATATTTCGCGACGGTTGCTGCTTCTTCAGAATCTGTTTTCTCTTTGACACCGCGTCAGCTTGCATTGTGGAAGTCTCAGCAGGGTGCCCACTCTTCTGATTGGTTGCGTGCGGTTCCTATCTCTGGGTTGGGTCAGACTATGAACAGGAGGACTTACCGTTGTGTGCTGGGGTATCGCCTCGGTGTTCCGTTATTCGCGATATCTAGGCCTTGTCCTGCTTGTTCTCGGGTTTTTCCTGATGATGTGTATGGGGACCACGCTGTTTCTTGTGCTGGTACTGTGGGGGTTAAGCATCGACATAACCTCGTTCGTGACACCTTAATTGACATCTGTTATAGGTCTGGTGTTTCTGCGGGTAAGGAGGTTGATATCGGTTTGGTTGACGGGCACGACAGATCGCTTCGTCCTGCGGATTTGCTTCTTTATTCCTGGGACAGAGGGCGTGATGTGTGTGTTGATTTGACAGGGTCTTCCCCTTTGACTCAGACTGGGATGTCCGATTTTGTGTCGGGACGGATTGTTGCCGATGCTGCTCAGCGCAAATGTGCTAAGTATAGGGATTTATGCGCGGCTGCTGGATATGGTTTCATACCCTTCTCTTTCTCTTCGCTTGGGGAGCTGGGCTCGGATGCTGTTGACTTGCTCAAGCGGATCCAGAAATTCTCGGTATCTCAGGATGCTGGGGCTCGGGTGGCCGCTTATATTTTTGCTAGGCTTAGTTTTGCTATTGCTAAGGGGGTGGGGGCCCAGATTGTCTCTCGGCTCCCCACCATTTTCATGTAAACTTTTCATTTTATTTTAATGAAAGCTGCGCGCATATTATAATAAAAAAATAATAATAATAATAATAATAATAATAATATATAACGCAAAATGTGAGATGAGAGATAAAAAGAATGAGATGAGAAATGGTGAAAGTAGAATAAAAGAGATGAGAGGTAGAAAAATAAGATTAGTGTTGAATGTATATAACATAGGAAATGGTAAAATAGGAAGACATTTTGTAACTTAAGATGAGAATTCAAAATCAATGGCTGAGATTAAGTTTTAGAGTTGTTTTTTAAGATTTGGTAGTGTTATCAACCCGGACCAAGTAGATTGGTAGTAGTTTTTAAGGAAAAATTTAGTTGGTAGTAGTTCTTCAAAATGGGCTTTTAATAGGTAGTAGTTATAAAAAAAAACCATTTGCAATATAATGATATATAAGTATTTTTTAAGATTTCATCATATGCTTGTTTATATATAAACAATCATTCATCCTTAGTGCTAAGTTGTATAAAGATTTCAGTGTTAGTTCGACATTAGTCAAAACAATTGTGGCACGAGCAATTTCATATAGGGCACTTCATAAAGTGTAGGAAAGTAGTTACTAGTTAAAAACTCTAGGGTAAGTTAAGCTATTGTGCTTGTTTCTACAGAAACATGAAGAAAGATTAATTCTATTTAATCTAATACTTCCTCCATCTCATTTATCTTGTGCTACTTTTTATGATGAGTGGATTTATGTAAAGTTAATAAAATAAAAGATGAGTGATTTGTAGTGTAAATACTTATTAAAGAGGACAATAAAAATGGGATCGATGAAATACTACTTCAATGACCATTTGTTTACGTAGTGCATTTTATGGTGCCTCATTTATTTGTTTTAACTTTATATAGTGGGAAGGTTTTAGATTTGGAGTTTCATTATCCTGTATCACTATTTCCACTTGTAGAGAAGGTTGCAAGAAGAAGATTGGTAGCATCCCCCTTATCTAGAACCACAAATGGTTCTCACCTTTCTTCTTAATCTTTGTCTCAAAAATAAAGGTATACAAATGATCAAATCAGAGGCATTATCTTATACATGACCAACCGATATAGCTACATCACGGTAAGAGTTCAAATTTAAAACCTAATGCATGCATCGTGTTTATATATATCAACAGTACACAAGGTTTGGTGCCCGACTTCGCCTGAATTACCTCTATTTATCATTTAAATTTTATTTTAAATGAACTAAAATTATAAGGAATTTGCCTAACTAATAAATTTATCATTTATAATATATTTTTATATGACATATATTAAAGTTATTGTTACTTTCACTACAACTGCATGTAATACTATTAATTTCACTTGGATGCTGCTACTAATAACTCACTATACCCGCGTCAATAATTGTTACTTTTAATAATTGTATTAGACTTATATATATTTAAATAAATACTAAATATTTTATTACATTAACATTATGTCTATTATTTTCACTACCTCGCAGCTACTGCTGTTATAATAATATAAATCAAATTTGCATCACGTGATATCATAATTTTTAATTAAGGACGATCATGTAACTTTTTTTCATAATATTCATACTTTCCAAGTTATGGTTGTACTCTTATATTGTAGTTGTATTTTCTAAATTAATTACTTTCATAGAACTATTAGCAACTTTTATACATCTAAAACTATATAGTATAATAAAATTGTATAAATTTATGACATTACATTACAGCTTATTGATTTTCGAATTATATATATATATATATATATATATATATATATATATATATATATATATATATATATATATAGGGGCGGGATCCCGTGCGAACTATAGTTCGGTGCGAACTGTACGAACTAGCTAGATACACATATACCTATCCCAGATACATATGTCAATACTGCCGGATACATCTATCATAGATGTATCTAGTATTACTAGTAAATGTATCTAGTAATATTAGTAAATGTATCTACCATAAACTAGCCTTCCACTGCCTACCACCACCGACACCACCACAACGCACCCTAACCGTCGCTGACACCACCATCACCACTGCCACCGACCACCACCGCCGCCATTTAATGTAGAATTTAAGCTTTTTACACTCACCACATATCCTTGTCACCACAACTACACATCAGACAACTACCAACGCGGCGGCCACCCAGAACACGCCGGCCACGCCTGTACTTCCACCAACACTTGATCCACCTTAAATTGACTACCACTGACGTTTTTTCCCCACTGCCGGCAACATAATCGACCATCACGATCTATTTGAGTCCGACCACCATTCTTGAAGCAAAGACCGTCTCCAGGTCCAAATTACCGGACTGCAACAATACTGGTGGTGCGAGCGACAAGCCAAGGACGAGAATTAGGTGAAACGACGACGACGATGGAGTTCGGATGTAAAGAGACGGTTGAGTTCAGATTTAAAGCGATGGCCGAGTTCAAAGAAGCGGCGAAGAAGGGATATGGTAGGAGTCGACGACGTGTTTTGCCGACGTCGGGAGGATGGGGAGGGGTGGCTTGAGTTAGACGAAGGCGGCGGGGTGGGGGGAGGGGGGTATGACTGATAAGTGTGGGTGAAAACTTTGGTGGGGTTACTGAGTGTTAGGGGGAGGGAGTGATAAGGGTTATTATCTTATAATCTAGACCATCCATTTGAAGCAATCCAAGGATTCTTATTAAGTTCGTACAGTTCGCACCGAACAATGAGTTCGCACAGGAGCCTGATTCTATATATATATATATATATATATATATATATATATATATATAGAGAGAGAGAGAGAAAGGTTCAAATAAGTCCCTCATATATTTTGAGTCCCTAAGTCCTCCTATGAGCCCTTAGATCTTTCAATGTGGGTGGTTGAGACTAAAAGCAAAAAATAACCATTACACTAATCCATTACTTATACACTAATTAATTTTCTTTCTCTCTCTAGTTTAAAGTTGATGACATTTTAGCATTTTAGGGTATAACTTTTGTCTTCAAGTATAAATTTTGTTTTTCTACAAGTATACGGTTTTACAATTGTAACTTTCATCTTTTACGAGTGTAATTTTAATCCAAAAAAGTGTAACTTTATACTAAAAACTTATTTTAAGACACGTTTTTGACATTTTACGTATTTTTAGAGTGTAACTTTAGCCTTTTACGAGTGTAACTTTAATACAATATAATGTAATTGTGACACCCTCAAATTTGCGGAAAGAAAAAAAATAATTTAAATACATAACGAAGGGTGTCATAAATAAAAAGGTTCATTACCAAAGAAAATTTATATTATACATAAGAATTATACAAGACGGGAGACATATCTCCCGTATAAATACGGAAATAAAACGAGTGTATAATAATATACAATCGAAGAACCGAATATAGGTCCAAGGTAAATACTTCGCTCGCTAGCTCGTCAATGTACCCCAAATATGCATTCACCACCTGTTCGACCGCATTAAATATAAACACGGAAGCCACAGTCAGTGGGGAGTAACTCCGAGTTCTCCCAGCCACGAAATGTCGAGTTTAATGAAACATGAATAACATAAAAGCAATGTATATGAAAAATACAAAACTTAAACATATATAATATGCTTTTCATGTTATGAAACAATTAACTAACATATAACCTATCATATGAAAGCTATCATGTGAAACCGATGATAAAATATAACAAGAGGTAGGGAAGCTGGTATGCTAGCTCAGAGGTTACCCTGTAACATGGCCATGATACACTCAAACCCTAATCAACACGTAATCATGTGAATCAGTTAACAATCGGTAATCCAAAC